>JMFS01139422.1:0-18078 GCA_000699545.1 Podiceps cristatus | reverse complement strand
CCCCCCACTTTAATCAGGGAAGAGGGAAGATTACACCAGCTTCGACATTTGACATGGATAAATTAAAATCCACTTTGAAACAATTTGTGAGAGACTGGAGTGAAGAGGGAAAGCCTGAGAGAGATTCCTGCTACCAGCCGATTATTAGTGAAATTGTAAAGAACTTTCCAAAAGAAAGATGGTAATAGTGTTTTAAGACTTGGGGGTTTTTTTGTTGGTGTTTTTTTTTTTTTTTTTAACATGGGCATACACTATTGCACGAATCTAATGAAGTTTTTATGGAGTGATGAAAAGCTTGGATTTAAAAATACAGAAATTACTGTGAATGCAGTGGAATTTATTTTTTAATCAAGGAAGTTTTTGTTTCCAATACAAGGTGTTTGAAAAGAGTATAATCATAAATTTTTGCAAAGGAGTATCAGGTAAACCGGATTTTTTTTTTTTCCTGCAGCTTGATGTAATGGGATGTCTGTTAGCTTTTCAAGTAAGAGAGTTCAGGATGTTGTGAAGTTAACTCATTTGTGCTTAGTAAGGTAAAGTTTGCAGGTTAGCAGCTTCTCAGAGGGCACAAGCTGCAGATAAAGGGAAGACCCCTTGTGACTGCAGCAAGCACAAGTATTGCTCTTCATGGTGGAAGGACGGAAGAAGACTCTTATCCTCTATCACAGTTTTATTGCACTAAGAATTTAACCTGCAAATGCTTAATTCTAGCCTTGGTTTCAGACAGATGTTACCGGGCAGGTCTTAAAAAAGCTGTGCTGCATGTCTGAGGTTAGCTTTGCAGCTGTGTAGGTTTGTTAACACCACCAAGACAGTAATCCATGCAGGCTTTTTTGGGTAACTTCAAGTAGAAGTGTACTCATAGAATGTCAGAGGACACTACTGCTATAAGAGTTCCATGTTTAATGGTTCTGCCATTTAGTCAGCCCAGTCATAAAGTACATTTCAGTTTAAACTTAATGCTCTTACAATGGGAAAACCTGTGAACTTTGTACTCACAAATGTAACAGTTCAGAACTGCTATAGCTGGGTGTTACTGTGGGTTCTCTTCTTTCTCAGTAATTGCTAATAATGCACTTGTACCAATTTGAAGATACCTTACACTAGCTGTCTTTTAATTTTCATTAGTAAAGATGGTTAGTGGTGGCAGAACATGGGATGGACATGGTTTGTTTCTCTTGCTTTGGGCTATCGTACCTCGCAGTGGATGCATCACCAAAAATGTTTTATCTGATGGTGATCTTTCTGCAGTGTTTTTAGTGCTAATGGTGGCCTACATAAGATAAAAATGAATTAAATACTACAGGTTACCTGATGTATCTCTGATGTGCAGATCTGTAGGAACAGTCATAGTTCTGAAAGAACGATTCTAATCTTCAAGGTAGCAGTTCACCTTTTGCTCTGAAGGCTAGCTTTTAAGGCATTTTGGTTATGGGAGAAGTAACATGTCAGATCTTAAGAGATACATGACTGAACTTGATAAGCCTTACTTCAAAATCTCCAGTTGGTATTAGGAAGCAACGTGTGGTAACAGATTGTGTGAATCTGAAGTTGTTAGCTCTGTGCTTATTGACCAGGAATTCTGGTGGTCGCTGTTGTCAAACACAACTAAAGTGACAGTGCTTCTATTTCTGTTGGGATGGCTCTGAAATACCAGTTGTGGGGTTTTTGTCTCTACAGAAATCTCAAAACATCACTATATAGATCGAATATCTCTACTACAAGTTTTAGTTTGTCAAATAATGTGGTTTTTTATTATTTATATAATGTGTATTACATACATGCCTATTTAAAAGTTTTAATATTCTTAATCGTTAGGGAGCTGTCATAGCATTTATGTAAAACCTTTTCCTTGTTCACATATTGTTATTTACGGTCCTTTGCTTGCTCTTTTTCCTAGTGACCGGAGGCTTTCCTGCTTAGGTAGACTTACCTCTTTGGAGGAAGAAGCAGAGTCTTTCAGAAGGGCCTAATCTCTTGTGTGTTATCAGGCTTAAGTGGCAGACTGGTCGGCCAGTCTGGTTCCTCTTTTCCAGCTTTGGAGGGGAGCACTTGTTTCACTTTGAAGGGGTGAACAGGGCCTGAACTGACCACAGTGAAGTTCTGGCTATTGTGTATACGGGGTGCAAAGTCTGTTTCCTCTGGAGAGGGCTGGCTGTGGGCACTAATGGGGGAGAACAGCCTGTAGATGGACTCCCAGAGTGCAGCTTGGTATTTCTTTAGAGTTGCCTTTTGTAGCACATGGAGTCTCCTGAGATGATGAAATGAATGTGCTAGAGAAAAAGTGTATTGTTGGCACTGGGTGATGAAAACAGCTTTGTCTAGATGTATTTTGCATTGAAAAAAATGGAGAAATAAATATTTTGAATTTAAAACTCGGCACAAGTCACCACCTGCTTTTTAATGGCTTCAGTGGAATTGTACATTCAGTTTCTAGTCATGTGAAAAAGGAGTTTATATTTTTAAAACTATTCAAGTATGTTTCGCTCCATGCATGAATGTGTTGTGTTGTTGCTGCTTTTTGTAAGATTTGCCGGTCTTAGTTCAGATGGTATGCAAAGAACAGGAAAAGAAGTGACGTGCTCTATATACTTGCTCTTCTGGGAAGCTGAAGAGATACAAGCCATGGTTGAAAGCAGCTGTAAATTACAAAAGTCTTTTGAGGAGGTGCTACTTTTGTCCTGTGTTTCAGTCCAGTCTTCTGACAAGACTTGTCTAAAAATAAAATAAAATGGCAAAAGCTGTTTCTGCCTCCCATTCCTCTTCAAAATAATTCCTTCTTTCTGCTTAGCACCTTAACACAGAGTCTGTTAGTAGGATGTACAAAGCAGTTCTAAGTGAAGTCCCTTGAGATAAGGCGTTCCTAAACAAGCTGATAGATTTCCTGCATTATTCATGTTGGAATTTAATTGTGTTTCAGCTCACAGGGTCTCTGTAACATTGTGAGCCTTTTTATGAAGCAATTTAAACTTCTTGGATCTGAATCACTGCTTTCTGTAGGAGAAAATAGTAAAATATAGATATATTTTATTTCTTGGTGAATTGCGTTTGTTAAAGCACTTTTATGGGGAAACATTAAGTTGAAAAATCTGATTAAGCATACCAATAGTTTTTGTGTTCTAATTTCCCTTTTCTTTTGTTGTTTTGATTTTCTTTCACTTCTACTGTTACCCTTCCTACTTATGTGAAAGGATGCAAAAAATATTAGCTTCCTGTCCAAAGAAATAATTAAACTTTTAGTTAATTATCATTCCATGGCCACGAACATAATAGACTTAGGTATTTTCTCCAGAGTTTTCCTTTATTCATTAACTTGGCCTCTGAAACCAGCTATAACTAAATTTAAAATCTGTCACACTGTCTAGCAATTGATTGCCTTTTCCAAGACTGGCAGGACATACCAAAAGAAGTCACCAGTTGCTCAGCTTCCGTTTTATTTGAAAAACTTAACTTACTGGTCCTAACCTGGAGCTTGGCTATACTTCTGGCATGAACTCAGTCACATCTAAAGTGATGATAACATTCCTTTTTTTTGCTTTATACAAATTTTATTTAACTTAATATAAAATGCGGGGTCCTTGCAGGGTTTTTAATCTTGTCAAAAGTTTTGTAGCCTAAACTTTGCTTTAAATACTGGATTTAAGAGCAAACTGTATTTTTGGTGTTATTGAAGTCCACTGAAGGCTTTGATTGTACTTTTTAGCTACTTTCATTATTTTATTTGAAAGTAATTGTCTTAAAAAAAAAAAAAAACACCCAAAAAACCCACCAAAAACAGAATATATGATTACAGTAAAAAAAACAAACAAACAAACAAACAACAAAAAACAACACACCACTATACTGAGAATTGTGTCTGTTCACTATCTAAATTTACAAACATGACAGAGATAAGACATCAGAAGAGTACCACAGTGTGACTCCATACTGATGGTTCCACTGATCTTCTGTGTAATGGCTGTATTTTTCCTGTTATTCTATCACTTCTTATTATTAGGTAACATTGAATTGCAGTATTTAATTTATGCAAATTTTTTTTTGTTAAAGCACAATAGGCATAGGATAAGAAGCCTGTATTTTTATCATGTGTAATTTTTCACTTGAAAGAGGACACCAAGTTAAAATCTTCATTAATGGCATTAAATTTCTGAAAGCTGAAAATATATCACACTGCAAAACGCTATACAGTAATGACATGACAGATTTTAGTAGTTTCTGATACTTCTCCATTCTCTCTTCAAGAGACTGCTGCGGTTTCAATAGTTCAGCCAAAAGGTACCAGGCAGCCCCCTTCCCTGCTCTTTGGCCAGCCTCGTCTCCACACATCTCTCAGGTCGGTTAATAGGCCAGTGTTTCTTCCCTGTTGCCCTACAGGGTTTTAATGGGTGCTTGTTGGATACCCATTTATGTTCCTAAGCAATGCTAGATCTGTGTCATGGAAATGCTGCTGCTGCTGGCAAGTTCAAGGCTAGTTTCACTGCGGATAACCTTGGGTTATTATCAGTTATCACAGTGTTGGGGTTTTTTTTGTCTTTTCTACTGCTGCTATTATACATCCACCAAAGGACAGCAGTTTTTTCTAGCCTTCTGAATTATCTTACAAAAGTAGCCATTAAAAAAGGCAGTTTATGTGCAATTCAAAACTTTCAGCTGTTTTAATGATTCAAAAATTATAATACCTTGGAGTAAGTTGCCTTGGAGTACTCCCACTACCCTGGTTCTGTACTTACCTTTTTTTTTAATTTTTCAACTGTTTGTCGCTAACATTTCCTTTTAAGTCTTGAAAAGTAAAAAGTGTTTGAGGGGTTTTGGTTTGGTTTGGGTTTTTTTTTCATACCAGGACACTTATCAACAGTCACTAATTGTTACACAGTAAGTTCACCACATACCTAACTTCTCTGACTATAGATTTTAAAAAAATCCTTTTGAACCATTTTGGAAGGCTAGGGTCAATGTTAGTTGACTCACATTTTATTATATTGTATTCTATTAGCTATGTTCTCTATGGTGAAACGAAGTTGGTGGCCAGCACAAGACCCTAGCAACTGATAGGAAGAGTATAGATAGAAATGAAATTGCTAACAAGTTTCCAGACAGACTTCAATCCCTTAATAAAAGTGCAAAGGAGAGTGCAGTTAAAATCAACTATTTCCTAAGAGAGATATATAAATATTAGTTCAGAGATACAAAAGCTTTATAGTGTGAATAAAAAGATAAAAGACTATTACAAGCAATTTAAAATTGACCCACATGACTGATAGAGGCTTTGTCTTGTTTTAGGATGAATAAAGCTGCAGATTTGGAAATGTGATTACACCTGCATAGATTTTAGTTATTAGGTGGTTTTAAGAAGAGCATCTTTCCTGATCAAATTATGATAATCTTGGAAGTGGTGTAAGGCTTTTCAACATACTCATCGCAGAAGTGTCTGCGTGGGGGTGCAAAAATCTGTGTGGAGCAAGTCTAAATGTTTTGTAAGTAAAGTTAAATTGTAAGGAAATGAAGAAATAATTAGGTTAGAAATACATCTGGAATAACAGTGTACCACTATGAGTAGAAAAAAGCTGTGGATTGAAGTTTTTACTGCTTCTCCCAGAAAGTGGATTTTCTTACCTCCTCCTCCTTCTGGGTCCCCATTTTCAAAAATTTTGTCTTGAGCACAAGTAGTTTTCCCCTGAATTAATCTTTCTTTTTTCAGTAGGACTTCCTGGCTAGTTTTCTTCTGGCTTTCCTTGTAGAAGAGAGGTAAGGAGAACCATTGCTTCACAGGAGTGCTCTTAAGTAATAGCAAAGTCTTGATTTCCTACTTCTTGTTAACCAGAAAACAAAGAATCTGAAAGTATAATGAAATGGAAATGAAAATCAGGAATGAGAAGAACTTTGATTTTCCATTGGGCAGGCTTCACTAATTAGATGAATAAGCCACAAACCAAAAGACACTGTTAAAACTGCTTTGTTAGTTTGTGTGGCCTTTAGAAAAGAATAATGCTTTCTCTTGGTTTTGGGTAAGTCTTCAGAAATGTACTGCTTTTCAGGAGTTACATAATACCTTCACTTATGTTTGTGCTTATGCAGCATGCTAACTATTTTGATCCCTTTTTGGCATCCTGAATTTTTACGCTTTGCATTTTGCTTTCATCGTATGTTTGGAAGTGCTGATTGTGGCTTCCTTCATTTAGTTGCATATAAATTGATACACGTATGTTTTGTCTTTGAAGGTGATATGCAAAGGTGGGGGTAGTGTTTACACTTGGGTTTTTGATATATGAAATCATAAAGACTTGTTCACAACTGGAAACTGAAAAATTATTTCTTATTAAGTATCTTTTTAGATTGATATGGGAGTGGTTTTTGTTCCAGGAGTGATGGGTTGTTTGCATTGTGATGGAAGTATAATGGTTAGAACATGTATGTATTGCCTTTCCTGCCTGAGAGAGGAGGAAATTTAGAGATTCTTAGTTCTATTGCTGAGCTTGAAAGATGGGAGAGGTTTTTCAAGGTATCTCAGTAAGTACATATTGCTGGATGTCTTCTGGTCGTCTTCAACTTGATGTCTAGTTATGGGAAGTGAAGGGTTAGAGAGCTGCAATGTACTTTGATTTAGGAAGTCTCAGGTCACTTGATGTGCTTCAGTGAAAATTGGTGAACAACGTATATAAAACCCACAGTTGCTGAGAAGGTAACTATGTCAAGGTTTTTACAGTCTGAATTGCTCATCAGCTTACCGAAGTTTTGTTTAACAAGTTCTGTGTTTCTGATGTCAAAATACCTGTTTATTTTTCATGCAATGTAACCAAGAAGGTTTCTAGAATACTTAGTAGTTACCAGTGGGCCTCATAGAATAATAAGTGCTGCTATGTATGATAACGTTTGTTCTTCAATTTAATTAAGAGATTTTTAGATTGATAACTGTAAAAGTTTTCAGGAAAAAATTGTTTTGTAATTATGCTCTGTATTCTGAATGAGGGTTGTATATATTCTTTTCAGTCATTTCTGTGAATTATTTTGACTGTACAGTTAACTGATCAGAACTGGCTCAGTTTGCATTTAAAAAGTAAAGTCATACAGGAAATACATTATAATATCTAAGTATTTGGGGGAGAAAAATGTTTGACTGGACCTCTGTAAGTTTTGTTAAGAGGTATCAGATAAAGACTTAACTATTATTTTTGTTCTGTTGCAGGGATTTCTCCAAAGTTAATATCCTGGTACCTGGTGCTGGGCTAGGTAGATTGGCGTGGGAAATAGCTATGCTCGGTTATGCTTGCCAAGGAAATGAATGGAGCCTCTTTATGCTCTTTTCTTCTAACTTTGTACTCAACAGGTACATAGCTTATGTTTTACTTGCTGATTGAAACCTAGGGAGGCAAAATTATAAATGAGAAACACTTGAATAAATAAAACTCAAAAGAATAGATTTGTAAGTCCTAACACAGGACACACATAACCACTTTCTAGAATGTCTTAATGAGATAAAAATTCAGTGGGATAAAAGGGGGAGGGAAGCCTTGTATCTGAGTCATTAAAATGGTAGCATGAAACATGGAGTTTAAGTTACTGGACTTAAAATCTCTAGATTGTACCACAGATTTTCTGCATAATCTTGAATAGGTTTTATGATTTATTTCACATCTGTTTCTGCAAAATATACACCTATTGCACTGTTGACAATTACGAACTAGTTAATATGTGCATGGTACTTAGTGGTGGTGATTAGTAACAGAGGAAACCTGTTAAAAGAAGTGTTACATTCCATACTAAATTGTGGGCACTGTTCCGACATGAACAACCATCACCAAAGCATGATGAATCACTTCTTAAGTAAGTGGCCAAAATAATGTAGTTAATAGTTCTGCTATTATCCTGAGGTACTAAATTTGAATATAGTAAATTTCACTTTATAGGTTTCACTAAGTGACTTTTCTGTATTTGGTATTCTGTCACTTGCATTGGAAATTACTGGTTTCATAATGAACTTGTTAGGAAACGAGGTAGAAAATGCAACTGTTCTTTCAAGAAAGAGGGTGGGAAGACTATGGGTGGGCAAGTGTGGAAAAGGTCTGGGGGGTGTTTTGGTTTTTGGGGGAGTTGGTACCAAGTTCGGAGCCAGAATTTGCCTGTTCATTCTTCAATCTGAAACAATACCCTTTTGCTGAAAACACCTAAACTATTAACTTGTGTTCTGTTTTACCATGGTGTTTCAGAGACCTGTTTGTAGACTGGTTGTTCACTGTGATGATCTTAAATCTGTCACAGCTTACTGCTCAAAAACAACGTGGGGAAAACACTTGTTCATTACGGCTGCTGCATGTCTGCTTAAAACAGTAGTGGTCACTGTGCTAAAAACAGATATTTGCTAGAGGTTTATTTGTTCTTTTTCTTACATTACTCTTAAATGACTTTTATTTGGTGGTGAAATTGCATATTACAGTTGAGCTCATCTAATGCCTACCTGAAAGGAGGTCACATTCTTGTCCTTAGCAATACATCCCTGCTGGCTTTCACGCTCTTTAGAACTTTTGAAATTATTCAAAGCAGCATAAAAGTATTAATTTCCCATCTTTTGGAGCACTGATTGGCTGTTAAAGTGGTTCAGATATGAAAGTTACTTTTGCCCCTGCCAATGTCTGATGACATGTTTTTGTCTTCCTTAAATACTGAGTCTTTGGCCTATCTGTGGAATTCTGAAGATCCATGCTTAGCTTACAGTTAGTAATCATTCTTAGCATCTAATACTCATGTGGTGTTTCCCATTAATTTAAGACATTTAGCAAAGAAGGAAGTGTATATGCATTAGACTTGCTAACAGTTTTAGATTTTAAACAGCAAACCTGAGTGTTGCTCAGCTGCTGTAACCTTCATCTTTTCTGGGCAAGTTACCAGTTTCCTTGTTGGCATGCAAGAGAATGCTGCTAACCTGACTGTGAATTTCAGTCAATTCAATTGAAGGCTCAAGCATTCCTTTCTGCCAGATCAAATTGTGGACTTGGGATGTCTATTAAGAAGGTTTTAGGGACTTTTGGGATCTTTCATTTTAGTCTTAAGTGGCCCAGTTAGCTTCTGAAATGAATGTTTGCCTTCCTGGAACTGGAAGAAACAGCAGTGATCAATATCAGCTGAAGATACCAGTTAAGGAAGAGTGGTAAGAAAGAAAGATTTTGTGAATTAGTTTTTAATCGCAGTCTTAATTACTTTTTGTTTTCAGATGATAAAAGCACGAGGATTTTGCTAACATTTGCTTACAGTTTGGATATGCCTTCTTTCTCTGATGTTGGTTTATTTGTAGGAAGACAAAGTACTGTCTTGACTGACAAACCAGCTATTACAGTGGGCTTCTAGATGTGGTACAGTGGCTTAAGTCTTCTGTATACAGAGTGGTATTTGCTGATTTTTATACAAGTAAACAAATTTTAATTTTTAATTAAATTTAATTCTTTTAAATTGTGAACTTCCGTTACTGTGGATAAAGTTGCATAGCATGGTATGTAGACAGTGCATCAAGGCGTAACTGTGGTTACTGTCAGTATTTGAAACGAATTAGAGTGCATTATGCCATTAAGCTCTAATTTAAAAATAGGGACCCTGGAGTAGTTAAGCTACAATGGCTCCAAGGCTGCTGCAGTCCTTGTATGGGAAATTGTGCTTTTTGTTGTATGGGTAAGGTTCTTATTGCTGGTGTATTTTTCTAGTGTTTGTGTTAGTTCAGAATACAATGACAGATGGCAGAGGTGATCATTGGTGATGTACAGACACACTTTATTTCTTACATGTTTTGGAAGAACAAAAACTGTGAAAAGCACATTCTGTTTTCCTGCCTCTGGAAAGCACACCAAAATTTTTAGGCAGTCTAGAGCCACAGGACACGTATTACTTCCCTTCAGTATCTGACAAGAGGGGAAGCAACACTGGGGTGGTATCTACGTGGAGGAGACAGGAGCAGATGGTTTCTGACTTGCTGTTGCCTGCAGATGGAGATACAGAGCTCAGGGTCAGTGGCCCTGCAGTAGCAGTAGTCCCACTTAGGAATATTTCAGAAAGTTCAGTTGGAGTAATATAGAATTGCTTTGTACCCCAGTCAGAGTAGGATTAGTTTAAAAAAGCTTTAATTAATATCAGTAGAATTTGTGCTAATAATTGACTAATGTTTACTTTCTGGAAATAATGCCATTTTAGATAAATCTTGACACTTTGAGAAGGCTGCTTAATTGTATTTGTTGCATGTCTGTGAATGCCTTAGGATGAAAAACATGAGTCTTTAAATCAGTGATCAGAAGTAAGCTTTGACCTACTCTTACCTTTTCCAGAATTGTCTTTTCAACTGAATGTTGAATAGTAAATGCCCTGCCCCTATGGAAAATAGTGTAGCGTGTCATGCTTAAAGATGTTAAATTTTTATAACATAACCTGCATCATGCACCTTTTGTTGGAAGGGTGGAATTGTAAAGGACTGCTGTGCTTAGTTTTGAAGTATAAAATACGGAAGCTGGAAAAGCAAGTTTTCAGGCTTAGTATGGAGAGGGACTGGTCTTTTGTATGAAAGGGGAATTCTTCTTGGCTGGAATTATTTGAAAGTCTACATGAACATACTTTGTGCTGGGAAAGAAAAATAGAGGTGTGTGTTCCCTTATAGCTCAGAAAAACCTTTCTAACCTACTCAGATCTCGTTTTCTTTAACTTGCTTTTGGGGAAATGTTCATTGTTAAAGAAGAATGTTCTGAGGATAACACAAATTAACTGGGAACATAAGGAGAATGCTAGAATAGTTAATACTCAGCTTTTGTTGTCCAGTGTGGGGTTTTCTTTGTTGTTAGTGTTGGTTTTGTTTTGTTTGTTTCCTTTGTTTGGGCTTGGTTTTGGTTTGTTTTTTCCTTTTTCTTTTGTAACCAAAATAGAAATGCCTTTCTTGAAGAAAATGATGCCCATGTTGCCATCTTATCTGGGCTTTTTTCCTCTGGTTTTGTGTTCTGGTTTGTGGGTTTTGTTTTGCTTGTGTTTTTTATTTTTGTTTTTTTCTTCCCTTAGACTGCATATATCTGGTTGATATTTATTCATTATATGTGGAGATAGTTGATGAGTGCAGTATACTGCTGCTCAAATACAGATTGGTTTTGTAATTTTTGTGAAAAGTGACACGAAGAAGGTAAAAAATTACATTTGAAAGACTTTACCACAGATGTTTTCTATCTACCAGCCAAAGGAGTGCACTTTCTATAACCTGGTAGATTGCTTGCAGTTTATGAAGTGTTCGATGACATGTGTGTTACCAGACAGATGTATCCTCTGTTCTCTCTGAAAGAAAATGGCTTCATTTTTAAATTCCAAACTGATTTTACAGGACTGTGGGAAAAGCTGCTTTTTATACTTTAATGGTGCTATATTTTTACCCCTTTTTAAAGTAAGAGTTGACTTAGTTGGTCATGTTAACCCACAGACTTTACTTTAAAGACGTAGTTGCCACACTCCAGATGTTACTAACTTGAAATGACATCTAGTGCAAAACTACTATGCTTCGCAAAATGGAATTTGGTTTTTTTAATATAAAACTATCCTTTCAGTTAGCATCTGAACAATGCTTCTGTTCTGCAGTGCTTCAAAACTCCAATGATTATGGTTCAGAAAAGACAGAAAAGTCTAGAATGAGAACAACTGTTTCCAATAAAATTAATGGAACTAATGTTACTATTTTTTTAATAGAAAAAAATACAGAAAGGCTTAGCTTTACTGAATATACTAAATCATAAATGTTATTAATCTTATGAAAGAAATGTGCATTTTCTGTGGAGAAATAAGGGAAAATGGTAAAAAGTGGGAAAAGGAAATTTTAAAATTAAAAAGGGAGTTATTTTGTGGTGATAATTCGTATGTCAGTAAATTTTTTTTAATCAGTTCATAAATTGATGGGGAGTCTGAAGTGTTATGAAGTAGATAAAAGTGCTTTAGAAAACTTACAGCTTTTGCAAGAACTATCAACAAAACAGTGGATGTTAGTGAAATTCTTTGTCTCCGACATTTCTAGATAATAGATAAGCAATTAGCTGAAACTGAATTGTGCTGATTTTCGTATTTTGCAGATGCTCTGAAATTAACTCATGTAAGCTTTACCCCTGGATTCATCAGTTTAGCAATAACAGAAGATCTGCTGATCAGATACGTCCAATTTATTTTCCTGATGTTGATCCTCACAGTCTTCCTTCTGGCTCAAACTTCTCTATGACAGCAGGGGATTTTCAAGAAAT
Organism: Podiceps cristatus; assembly: GCA_000699545.1. Taxonomy (NCBI): domain Eukaryota; kingdom Metazoa; phylum Chordata; class Aves; order Podicipediformes; family Podicipedidae; genus Podiceps; species Podiceps cristatus. The sequence continues at coordinate 5,842 of JMFS01139422.1, read as the reverse complement.
TTATTCTGAGTGCAGTGAGTAAACGCAAACTTCTAGGTTATCCATGTTACTATACCTTCAGAGTATTTGCAGCAGGACAGTTAATGATTACAAATAGAAGAGAACTGCATCTACAAGCAAGAAGTAGTAACTGTAGCAAGATTTTCTTATTCCAAAACAGCTTTTCTTCTTGAGTATAAAAAAATACAGACACCTTCTTGCCTAACAGGCCTTTGTTGCAGTAGTCCCTTTCAGAATAAGACAGCATAGTAGTAGTATGGAAAGGTTTACTTGATTTAGAAAACTGATGCTACAAAGGGAATAATGTAACTAGTCTCTTCTCTAGTGTAAAAATGGAAATACTTTTTTGTTGATTCCTGTTGTAAAAGCAAAGCAAACTGTTTCAGTAGTAGTAATGTATCAATTAAAAAAAAAACAAAACATACTTGTTGACTGTCAATAGTAAATATTTCAGGGGCACATTATAGGCATGATAATTATCAAAGATTGAGACTTTTGTCAGTATGAATAACCTTATTCTGTCTTGTAATATCACCTTAGGCATGCTGTCCTCATTGCAGCTACGAAGTGATGTTTTTATGACTAGCCCAATGTTGAATTAACCTGCAGAAGACTCATATTTAGTGCCTACTGTAACAATTACATATTTAGTATTTGGTTGAGGGCCACAGTTACCCAGTTCTTTTATATGTAATCTTAATATTCTAATATATGCCTAGTTAGAAGTCACTATTTTTTCCTTAAACAGCATTGGATTACCACCTCAGATAGCTATTTTGTGTTTACACCTTTCTGTTCCTGTTAGGCCAAGGGCCGTTTTTCACCAGGATTAGCTATTGATCTGCCCTTTATTGTGCAACTAGTTTTCCAGATAGTTTCATGCAGGAGCCTTCTTTATGGTTGCTTGATTTTATGAAGGTTCTGCCTTATGTTAGAACATCTGATATTGACATAAATTGAGACTTTTTTTATTTACAGAACTTAAAACTTTTGCAATTTCAAGTGTACATGTTCAGAGAAAAACAGGGAGGTTCATGCTTTAAAAGGTAGACTTAAAGATCCTGCTTGTTAAATTAACTAGTAAAAAACAGCTGGAGCAATGTTCAGATACTGAACAAAATGTTTTAAAGCTGTGATTTGTGAAAGTACACTGTAGCATTGTTGTAGATATTGACTAGAGAAGCCCCAAATCACTAGGTATTTTTGCAGTTGTATTTTTAATGGTAATGAAGTTCATAGGACAGGTGACTAGTAGGACACTTGGGCCTTCATTTATATGAAATGTGTTATAATATTTACATTTTACAGTACACATATCGTTTTATGTAATGTGTCTGAACAATTATATAAAATGCATAAAGAATAAATATGCATAATATTTTAGAGTTTGTATGTGTACCTGTGAAGCTTAGGGATGTGGTTTAGTGGTAGACTTGACAGTGATAGATTAATGGCTGGACTTGACGATCTTAAAGGTCTCTTCCAACCTAAATGATTAACTGATTCAATATACACACAGAGAGAGATAGAGAGATACATATGTAGGTCATACAAACCCAAACTTGACTATTGTTAACATAAGCCAAAATATTTTATTTACTTGTAAACAAAATTAAGAGCTTTCAGCTGTTGTTATTTGAAGGTAATGTTGAGTGTATAAACTAATACTGGGGTTAAATGATGAACATGTACAAGAACAGAAAGATTGAAACTAATCTCTGTATACTTCACTCTTTTTATGCAGATACATGGGACTGCATAGCAACTTGCTTTTTCATAGATACAGCACATAATGTTATTGATTACATTGATACTATATGGAAAATACTGAAGCCTGGAGGAATATGGATAAATGTAGGCAAGTGTGACCATCCTCTCTTCCTGATAGCCTTGACTTCTGTTTGATCACATAGCAGGCACCTATGCATGAGAAGAATTGTGGGGATGAATGTGTCTGTAAGCTGAAAATTCTGTAGAGCTAGAAGTATCTAGGGCTTGGAAATTACCTCGGATGTGTTCAGAATATGTCCAGATGTTTGCTTGTTACAATCAAGTCAATGCCGTGTGATTTTTGAATAGACAAGTAAAATCTTCCCAGTGGCAGGTTTTGCAGTCACGCATCAAACATTTGTTACTTGACAGATGTAGTATCCTGAATTCTTTTTTGCTGTTTTTCTAGGAAAGTAGAACTTGTTCTCTGTGTAAATACATCCTTGCACTCTTTTCTTAATCTGTTGTCTAATTTGTACTGGACTTCTAAGCAGAAGCTTTGAGAATGAGATTTATATATACCTTGGCTCAAAAGAGAAGGCTTAATTTAAGTCTTCCATGGTGAAGGAATGGCAGACAAAACACAGGAGCTAAACATTTTGTATAGTACAGACTGGTCAGTCAGCCACTACACTAGTCATTGCCAGTGGTAGAATGCAAGCAGAGCTCCTGAGTAGACCACAGCATCTCCTGCTGTCTGCTCTTTAGGGACAGCAGTGATGCTAGACTGAAGAAATTTTAAGATACAGAAAACACCATCTGGTAGGAAGTGAGATTTTGTTGTTGACTAAGCAGCTGAACTATTTTGTTTTCATTTTGAATTGATCCTGAAATCCATTAAAAAAATCATATTTGAGTGATAGAAAGGGGTGGGGGGGGGAGTTGTCTGAATAGTCTGGATATAATCTCTCTGAATAGTCTGGATATATGCATTCTGTGTTAAGCATTCTTTGTTTACTGCATTTGGTATGTGCTTTTGCTTTTTAAAATATTTTTGTCTTTTTGAAAGTAATTTCCGTTGTATCTTTGTACTCTAGGTCCTCTCCTTTATCACTTCGAAAACTTGGGAAATGAACTTTCTATAGAATTAAGCTATGAGGATATAAAAAATGTTATACTGCAATATGGATTCCATATAGAGGTAAGAAGATGCTGTAGTTTGCAATGAGTAGTATTGGCATAAACCAAAATCCTTTGAATAAACCTTTACCTTAAATTTAGTTCAACATAATGGCATATACTGATAAATTCTAGGAGAATTAAAAGTTTGTAAGTGTGTTGCAAATTATTTGCTTCCTAATTTTTGTATAAAGTGTATAGATGGGCCTTGAAATCTACTAAGTATATAGCAATTTCTTTCTTACTAAGAGGAAACTTGAATAGTTCTTATAGAGGTGCTTTGAACACTGCTGTCTTATTTGTGGGTCTTTTGATGTTTGGTTTTTGTTGGTTTTGTTGGTTTTTTTTTTTTCAGGTGGAGAAAGAATCTGTACTGTCAACTTACACTGTGAATGAACTCTCCATGATGAAATATTACTATGAATGTGTGTTGTTTGTGGTGAGAAAACCAGAAGTGGTCTGAGTAGGTTAACCAGGAAAAAACGTTGGCTTGAAAGCTAAAAATGAGAATAAAATGGACTGAGTGATGTCTGGACACAACCTCAAATCAGTGGTGCCTTCTTATTCCTAATAGGATTTAGATAGTGTCTATTTTCTTAATATCTCTATTGCTATCCAGACATGTACTATGCCATGCATATTTGTAATATACTTGTGAAAATGGAGGAGGAGATGTTCGCATACACTGTCTTTGTGCTTTGGAATGCATTAAAAAGGAAAAACATTTTATTGAGAATAAAATCTAATGTTTGCCATAACTAGGATAATTCTCCACATACGTTGCCTCATTTTTCATAGATTTTTTTTTTTCTACTTTCTGATGTTTGGAATGTATAGAGGTGCTTACTGTACTAGCTGTGTCACATTTAGAGAAGTATTTCTAAACATATACTTAAATTATGAAGTCTGAAATGGTTGGAACATTATAAAATTATTCTTGATAGATAAAATAGCCATCGGAACTGTTAGAGCATTTTCTGTGGAACTGAAACAAAGTAGATTATTATATGGATTCTAATCTTTGACTATACCACTGTTAACACTTTAAAACACAGAATCTATAGGCAAATTGAAATACTGTGTGAAAGCAGAGTCTTGAGTGAAGAAAAAGCAGCATGTCACAGAGAAGCAGTTTGTTAACCTCGATTCAGGAGTAACACCAATTTTGGTTAATCTCTTAGTGCTGAAACTGAAATATGTTAGATGCTTTGCCATCTTAAAATACATTGATTTTGAGTCACCTGCTACTGCTGAGCGAGAACAGTGAAGCAGTATTTTTCGTTAAAGGTAATTAACAGAAAGTCACATTACACCTTGAGTTCTTTTTTTAAGAAGTTGTTAACATAGCTGAGAGTTATCCATGCCATGTGTAGGTAGTAAAACAGAAAAATCCCTGATTCTTAAGGGGGGAAAAAAAAGTTACATGTAAATAATATGTGCTGTAACCTAATCATCTCTACCTGAGTCAGCATATGCAGGCCAATTGCTAGACAATTTCCTTGTAACTTCAGGCACTTTACTCTTGTGACTTAGTGTTTTCTTGGTTCCTTACCCTAATTGGTTTGGTTTGGGCTTTTTCCTGGCAGATGTGGCTTAGGTCAGTATTTAATCTCCAAATGATGATACTATACAAGAGGCTATCACTTAGAAGTTATGTACATGAGAAAACATTAATTAATCACTGCTGAGAGAGGTCATGTTAGCCTTTTCTTTTTCTTGTATGTCTGTTACCTTAAGTACCATTTTCATCCATTTTCAAAAATTTCATTCAGCTATAAAAAACATTATGATAAGGAATCAAGGGGGTTTTCATATTTGGTCATAATGGCACTGGACAATAGCTTGCTTGTTTCCCATTTTTTCTAGGTTTTTTTTTTGTTTTGGTTTTTTTTTTATGGTGATGTTCTAATCACTTATCTATAAAATACATGTTACTGGCTTTTGGATTTTTCCCATTAAGACGGGAGATTTGTGCCTTTGTTTCTAAATCGGAAGTCTACAAGGAGGGAAAACACAAACTTCTTTTTTTATAGTTTCAACACTGCATAAAGGAGCTCCACGGATATGTTTCAGTACTGTGCCTGCTCAGTATCCTTATTGAGAATAAAGGCTTCTGGTCTACAGAAGTTTTCAATTAGAAAGTTGCTTAAACTAGGTTTATTTGAACTCTCTCTTCTTCCTAAAAGTGCACCACCATGATTTAGCTCCATAAATGAACTGTCAAAAGATCTACCCTGCTCCAAGAAAAATATGTTTAAAGCTGAAACACTGCCATTGCAACAAGTAGATTAAAATGAAAGCCCTTGCAAAGCTAGAAATAAAAAGTTGCATTAACTTCCTTACTTTACTATTTACTTTTTTTTTTGGGGGGGGGGGACTTTGTGATTCTTTGCTTTCATTCTGATTTTTTTGTTTTTCCTTAGATAGAATATGATTAGTAAAACTTGATTTTCAAGCTCCTTGAAATAAGACAATGTTGGTTATGCTGTTGCGGAGGGTTTATCTACCTGTAGTATTGCCCGGTTTCTGCCCCCTCCCCAGTTCGTAGTGAGACTTGAAACGCGGCGTTCTTGTTTTTCGCAAATAGGCAGCTGGACTCCTGCTTTCTGATCAAACGTCCCTCTCCTTTGCTCTGGTAGTTCTGTTGTTCGCCACCCCGCGCTGTTACAAGTGCCATTTTTTGGCGTCCTTTTTGGAAAATACGTTTTTATTTACTTAGGTCAGGTATATAGTGACGTGCTTCTGTTTCTCATCTAGAAATTGCCAGTTTTACCCGGTGTTCTCCTTTTAAATTGTAACAGTTGCATTAACAGTTGGAAGCAAAATAATGTTGTGAATAAGCTGTACGAGTGAGTAGTGTTTTACCTGCAGTCCTACTTCAGTTTTTAAAACTCATCACTTGTATTTTTATGCACAGGGATCATTGTGTAGCGCCGAACGTGATCACACCCTT
>JMFS01139415.1:0-17992 GCA_000699545.1 Podiceps cristatus | reverse complement strand
AATAATTTTTTTCTGCTTAGGCAGGAACGCAAGTGACTGCCTTGGGCCGTGGAGCTGGCCCATGGCAAGAGCAGCGCGGTGAGCTTCGAGTCACAAGTAACTGTAGGCACACACTGCCAGGGCTTCACAGGAACGTTGCTTTCATTATTTAATTTATCCCTCTTGATCACCTCTGACTGTTACTGCAACACTTTGGGATTTTCAGGCCATATAAAAATAATTTCTCTGTTGCTAACATAGACTGAAAAATGCATTATGTGTTGCCTTTTGGGGTAAAACCATCTTGATCCAATATAGTATCGAGAGTTAATTACAAAATACTTTAAAACATGTACCCTTTTCTTCCTTGAAAAGAAAGATAATATCTGCTAGCATAATTTCTATTTAGATGTTTTGGTTTTCCCAGAAGTAAAAAAAGTCTGTTTGGTTTGGTTTTGTTTTTAAACTCAAGATGCTCTTAAAGAGCTGGGTTTCATGGCTCCGTGCAGGATATTTAGCTTTGAAATTAGGAGTAATGGTTGGTTTTATGATTGTTTTAAAGATGCAGAATAATAAAATCATAGAGGCCTTCACTTTTCAGTCTTATGAAAACAAATATTTGACCTTGCTCTATTTTGAAGGTAGGGAGAGACAAAGCAAAAAGGAAAGCTACCTTTCTGTGGTTGGTAAACATGGAGCATAATAAAACAACTGCTTAAGGCTTTTCAGTGGTTGTCTGTAACCTGTCTTGGCAGTGCAGCCTCGCGGGATAGTGCCGGTGAGCCCCTCTGCAGCCTCCCTCTCCAAAAGTTGTTATGATATCCTTTTTTCTCTATTTATAGTATCATACAATGAGGAGATATGTTAAACAGCTGAGACCTCTACTTCTCTGTCAAATTTGAGTGAAGATAATGATTTTTGATACTGTGGAGATAAAAATATGCGGTTTGCAGTACACTGTGTTTGCGTAAGGCCTGTTTCCTTACAAAATTAGATTGTGTAGGATTTGGGGATTTTTTTTTCCTTTCCTGTTTTTATCCAATTATTTGAAAACATCCAGATTCAAGCGCATGTGGCCTTTAGTATAAGGTTGTACTTAGGTCTAACTTTGTATTGGAATAGTCCAAATGATGTATTAGAATCTGCTATGCCAACATGTTATGACGGGATATACGGTTTAGTGTTCTGGCACTGCTTTCTAAAACTGAAATAGCCGTGGACATGCTGCTGTTGTTCTTGAAAAAGAGAGAAAAAATTGCATGCTGCTGAGAAGCATGAGTTACCATGGTTTTGATGTTACGAATTCCCCACATTTCCTTTCTGTCTTCAGATTATTTATTACTTTTGAAAAGGTTTTGGTGTTTCTAATGCTGCTTGTGGCCCAAAACTTGCTTTACTAGGTATTTTGGTATCTTTGAAATTCAAACCAGAAAAGTAAACATATTTTCCTGCATGAGTAAGCAGGACCAGTTAATGCAGAACAAGAGAATGAAATGTCTGGGGCACCTCTAGGGAGTTTCATTGGCCAAGGGTAAGGTACAATACAGATGACTGCATGTGCCTGCAGGTACCATATATGACAGTCAGAAAAAGTTCTGACAAGATAGGAGCGCAAACTACTATTTTTCAGTACATTAATTTTTAAACACAGTTTTTCTAAGCAGTTCTGAAGAAATACTGTATTAGGGCCCAAATGATGGGGCCCTAATTAGCTGTTGTGTTTTCTGCCTCTTACAAATTTGTATCTCTCTCTGGAGTATGTTCAACTGAGAAATTATATTTTTAAGATGTGGAATCTTAAAAAACCTCCAAAAACTGGAATGTGAATGGGGGCATGGTCAAAAGAGAATGATGGTGCTGTTAATTGTTTTTTGCTAGATTATGTTTTCTAGACAGATGTTTCCCATTTGATTTCAGGTAATAATAATGTTTACATAGAGAAATGGATCAAACAAGAATCATCAGTCACTTAGATTTATAGCAGAGTTGAGTAAGTCTTTAGGTAATTTTGGGGAGATGCTACTTCGTTAATGCTTTGTGCTGATCTGCTGAGTGGAAAATGCAGAAACTGGTGGGGTAAAGGGCAGTGGCACAGCTGTGACAGGCCAGCTCAGATAGGAGTAGCAGTTCTCAGGGCATCTGCTCTCCCTCTGTACCAGCTGGCAGAAGGCTGGTGCATCAGTTTGTCCCATTAGAAGCTGCCCTTTTAGGTCAGGAGCTTTTTTAATACAGACCTCCAGTGACTGCAGCCTTTCTGGAGAGTCACCTGAGCTAGCAAACCATAGGGGTTTCTGCTTCTTGCTGTTTGCATATGTGGTATTGAAACATAAAAGGGGAAAAAAAAATGTTGAAACTAGATCCCATGCTGCTCCTCTAATTCTTAAATAAGACATGCGATTGCTACTAGCATAGAGTGATTTTGCTGTTTCCACTTACAGGATTTCTGTAGCACTGAGGCATAGCCCTTAGCAAATCGCTCAGGATGTCATAATGTGGCTGTGTTGTAATATCACCAATTTGTACTCTGAAACCTCAGCAGTACCTGAAGTGTCTGCAAAAATGTAGAAAACGTGTCTGTTGAAGTTGAAGGGCAGCGATCTTTATACAGCTGTAAAAGAGAGTTGAAGGCATTGGGGATGGAGTAGCATCTAACTTTGGTTTTAATGGATGTGCTTTTGGTACAACCTCACATCTGTAGGAGACTAACTCCTACAGTCATGGACAAGAGAGAAAGGACTGTTCAGAGCAGGAATTAACCTAGGTGCTGTTAATCTTTCTGACTTCTGGAACAGAATTTACAATCTTGGTTTGGATATTGAAGTTTTCTAAATCAGAAAGGGGAAAATTAAAGTGGCAACAAATGGTGGTGTCTACCATATCAGAGAGTGGAGAGTAAGGATCCTCTGAATTCGGGAGGGAAGAAAAATCTTACGTACAAAACAAGCGCTGCAGTGGAAGAGTGTGTGTAGTTTTGACAAACAGATGAGAGAAAGGATCAGTTAATGGTGAAACAGTGAAGTTCAGAAATAGTGAAACAGTAGAGGAGTTGTGAGAATCTTCCTCAAAGATTGATACCAGTTGAATGGGAGGAGGCTGAGAAGTTACAGCTGTGTGTGATGTTTGGCTGAGACAAGAAAGAAGTGAAAGGAGCATGAAGAGCAGAAGGCAGGATCTGGTTAGTGTTGGATCTTTCAGGTAAGAGTACAGGGCTGGAACAAGCTCAGTATGGTTTGGATGACTGAGTCTATAAGGATGCTGGAGAAGACAATGCACCTCTGCCTCCTTCAGTATAGGGTTGCTTTCTGCTGATGCTTGAGAGGATCCAGATGGCTGGAAGCACCCACCTCTGCCCAGGAAAGGAGCATTTCTGTTTTGATTGAGAGTCATTTTCCCTTCTCATGATTAGACGTATCTTTTTCCATTGCAAAGATAGTGTTAGTTCAGCGTACAATCAGGAACATGCTGTCTCTGGTGAGAACTTTCTTATTGAAGAGAGACAATTCCTACACCGTCTTGCCACACACCTTAGCAATTGGAGTTATTTCATAAGAAGAGCTTCTTCATAAGAAAAGGCTATTGAAAAGTCCTATTCTGTTTGGATTCCTCTTCTTTCTTAACTCCCTGACAAAGTTCTACATGATGTCAGATTTTTACCTTGATTTGGTTATTTGTAAAGTACTCCAAAGCACGGGTTACTGTGTAGGTACTGTTGACTTAGAAGCAGCAAAACCCCAGATAAGATTCTGAATTTATGCTTCTTTGTGGGATTCGACTTGGTTTGTTGATTACAGAGAAGTTACTGATTTGGGAAGAAGAGTATGATGGTGATAGTCGGGGTTAGCAAGTTAATTTCACTTAAATTTGTGTTTAATTTCCTCTTTCTAAACAGGAAACTAAGTTTATTTAATTCTGCTGTAGATATTCCCATATGTTTACATACATTTTTTGTTCTTGATTCTTTATAATGATTAATGACCTGGAATTTTTATGAAGCTATGTGTGTATTTATTCAGGAAAGAGATTGTTAAGAGTTTAAATTCAGCTCCCAGGATCTGTAGGCTGAGGACTGACATATGTTGGAGGCCTAAGGAGAATGGAAACAGGAGCTAAGGCAGCCCAGCCCTGAATGGGAAGGGAAGGAGGCCATGCACAGCCATGACCCTGCGGCTTTGAGTGAGATTAATTTGCCTCACTTCAGATGTTTGCAGCTTAGCCTCCTCTGTTTGAGCTAATTATCCAGCCTATTGTAATAGCCACTGAAAAGAAATAGGCATTTCTAAGGCATTACTCATGTGATCTTTTGTAAGATGAGATGAACTGGACCTGCAAGAGAGGATTGTTTCTTTGTAAAATGGAGCTCGCGGTAACCAGAGCGTACGTAGGCGTCTGCATCATGGAAAGCCACAGCTGGGGCAGGACATCGCCGCGGAGCAGGGGAACACGCCTGGCCCCAGACGCTGCTAGATGAGAAAGGAAGAGAAAGGGGCTGGGACTCTGCTACCTGCAAATCCACTCCGAAACCAAGGGTGTAGTAGAGCTCTTGGAGGAGCATAGCTTATCTGAAAAACTCTCTGTTTCCAGTTTTGCAGATTTTTTTTTCATTTTTTTTTTTTAATCTCAGTTGGGTGCGAGGGCGTTACATAACAACCATGTCAGCACACCCACAGCAGCAGAGTGGTGACACAGTTACAGGGTGAGAAGAGCAAACCGAGGATGCTCTTTGCCCAGGAATTTTAAACAAAATGGGCTGTTTGAAGGTGTTTAATTGCAGTGTTGGCAGCTCTGATTTTTCTGTCTTTAATTTTGTGGTAGTTATTGTCTGTCTTGTGGCTTCAGAACTCTTGCAGCTTTGTGTGAGAATCTGTATTGTTTGGGTTTTTTTTTTTTTTTTTTTTTTTTCTAAGCTGCTAGATGTTATGGTTAGGAAGAAATTCTAGAAATGCTATTCACAGCATTTTATCTACATACTGTTTTTTCCTAACTATTAAAGATCTTCCATTTGCTTTTTACCTTAGGAAATTTGGGGCTGCCTTTGTGGATTTGGGGCACATTGATTTGACAGTGTTGTAAGAACTTTGATTTAATTACTTAGGCAGAAGTCATCTGAATAGTTTCATTTCTTTGCTATGTTAAGAGTATATTTTTGACATACTTTTGAGCAGACCACTCAAAACTGAGTATAACAGAAGAGAATGCAGATTGCGGATGGCTTTCATTTTTTTTGTACCATGAAAAAAGCTCGAAAAGTTTTATTTTATCCTTCAGTGGAAAAATAATAGCCAATAGGGTGGAAGAGTAGGTTATTTCAGAGTTTCAGGTTTTATTCACTGTGACTGTATGTGTCTCAAAAGAGTAATTGACAACAAGATAATTAGATTTTCTGGTAGTTTTTCTAGCCTATGAACATCTAATTACATTTGTTAAGCTGCAGTAAAAAACAATTGTGAGAACATAGGACATGTTGATGTAATTATTTTCACTGTTTATCTTGTGATGGGGAAATGCATACAGACAGATCAATATAACAAACCCTATTAAATGTTTCTGTTCTGTAAGGCTTGGGGAATGATGCTAATGCAAATGCTATCCTGCTATCTGCAGGATAGTTTCGGAACTTTCACTGATAGTGAAAGAGCCAAAGGTATGGAGGGGAAATCTGGTAAGAGCTAAATTCTGCTCCATTTTTGCATGGTATCAGAGAGGGTACTCTGGTAACCCAGCCTTTCTGGAGAACGTTTCTGAAAGTGTTCCTTCAAACAGTTCTGAGTGACTGTCAGGCCTCAGGTATTCTGGACAGTAAAGTGTCGTTGAACTGATAATTCCTGCCTCGGGCTTTGTTACGGCAGGATGTCCACAGACCACAAAATCATCTCTTCTTTGTGCTTCTGAAACTCTGTTACGTGTTTATTGAAATTTCTTTCCTAATGATTCCTGACACTATTTCATATCTTACCTGCTTGCTGAGCACGGGGCTGGTATTTTCATGCAGCTATCATAACTACCAAGATCTCACTGCTAACAGGTGGTAGTTTACTCAGGCTCACAATTTTCTTTCTGAAGTTATGACTGGTTTTCCTATGTGCATAACTTGTGTTTTAACTAAACTGAATGTTACCTGTCATTTTATTGTCTGTTCAGTCATTTTTTGTGAATTTTTAAAGTAGTGTTCTGTAGTTTGCCTTTTCATTTATTACCTTCAGTAGTGTCTTATCTTTGGTGGATGTCATCAGTGTGCTGCTACCCCTTTATACGGAGCAGGAAGGCTGTGTGTCCTATATGTTTCAGCACAGATATCCCCAGGACTCCAGTGATGACAGCAAGAATTGGAAACATGAGTAGGAGTAAGTGGTCAGTCTTTCAATCGGTTATTCACCGGTGCAAGAAGGACCTTTGCTCTTTTGCATAGTTAGTATGCAAAAAGCCTTAATGAAGGTCTTTGTTGAAAGTACTTTGAAATTTGAAGGAGAGGAACTTGATTAGCCTTCTCCATTGGCTTGCAGATAGAAGTCCAGTAGGCTTGTATGTCAGGACATCCCATTGCAAAAGCCATACTGACTCTTCCCAACTGGATCATATTTATATAGATATCTCCTAATTCTGTTCTTCACTGCAGTTTTTATTAGTATGTACAGCACAGATCTCAGGCTTAAGGTCTTGCCTGCAGTCTCTTAAAATTCTGTCACCTTTGCCACCACACAGTCCTCTACTACTAAGGTACTTTTAATTGAGAGGTAACATACTGTTGTGTTAGTAATTCACCGATTTCATGTGTGAGTTCCTTTAGAATTCCTGGGTTGAGTGTTGTCTGGCGAGTTGTTAGTGTTTGTTTTGTTGATTTCTTCTGTATCTGCTCATAGAGTAAGTACAATTTCAAACACGTTCTTGAGTCCCCTGCAAAGAGGCATCCTGGTAGGGGAATCTTGAGAGATAGTGTTGCACTATTGTAGCAATAACGTGGCAAGACTCAGTGAGACTTTATAGGAGGGAAAAGTGATTTTATTTTAATACAAAACTGGTTTCATTCCACACACTCACACCTGTGTACTTGCAAGCACCAAGATACTTCTGTCCAGGCAGTTTAACATTCAGGCAGCAAGAGGTGCGTATCCAAGTCGTTGGTCTGGGATTCCTTGCAGTGATGTGTAAGACAAGGGACTCCAGCTGTTGAGTTCTCATCATAACTTCTGGATCCTTAGTTTGGCAGGCATGTGGTTAGTCTCCACCTGGTCAGTGGTTAGTCTCTTTGTCCTTTCTCACCTCTGCATCATTATTAGTTTCAGTCCCTTGTTTTAGATTTCCTGATTTGAATATCCTGAAACATTACACGTAAACGTGCTACAGTCTTGCTGGACTGCTAATCTAGGTGCCATCAACAGATGCCATTCTGATAGTCTCTCTTCTGCTGTTTTTCCTGGTGTTTCTGTGCTCAAACGCTACCATTTATTCTCCATTCATACCAATGTTAATATTTCTATCACAGTACTTTACAGAGGCTCCCCAGAGTCTGTTATATCTTCTGAGTGTTCCTTTACTACTCTGATCATGAGTTGCCTCCCAGAGTTTCTGGCAGGTTTCCTGTTCCTGATGTGCTTGAAGAAAGATTTATAATTAATCTCTGCCAGTTGTTCATCAGATTTTTTTGTTTGTTTTTCCTGCCTTGCTGTGCTTTTACATTTAATTTGCCAGAGTTTATGATCTATTGAGCTATTTTTTTTTCTATTTGGCCTTGACTTCAGCTTTTTTGAGGGTAACATCACTCCTACACAGTTGTTCTAACCATTCAGGTTTCCTTTCTTCCTTTCTCAGGTTTTACTTAATAGGAAATATGTACCTGCCTTGTCTTTCCAGTCTTATCACCATTAGTAATCTCCACAGTGCCTGCAAAGATCTAAATTCTTTTTTCTCTTAACAAGCTTCCTTACTTTTCATGCTTGCACTCTTTGAAGCTGGGTGCAACAATAGATTTATTTTTTGCCTCCACTGCTCCTGCTGGAAAGCTATTGCATGCAGGATTTTTCAAAATCTTTTAGCTGAAGAGCCACTCTATATTTAGGACCAAATCAAGGGTTGCATTTTCTTTTGTGGGCTTCCTATCCAGCTGCTCTGTGAAATAGTCACTGATTTAATGCAAAAAAAAGTCACATCCTGATATGATGGGATATTTTTCATCTACAGTGAAAAGAAGTGAGCTGAAGTCTCCCATTATGATGCAACACTTTCATCATAGCACATTAAGTGTTGCTATTCTGATGAGGTGGTAGTAAAGGACCAAATACCTTCCTGTTTCAGCCTGGAATCTAGTCCATGAGGATGCTGCTTTAATTGCGGAAATGATAGGTTTATGTATTTGAAATAAGGGGAACTGAGCATAATTGTAAATCAAAGTTGTACTTTATTTAGCATAATCATAGAATGGTTTAAGTTGGAAAGGACCTTTAAAGATCATCTAGTCCAACCACCCCTGCCATGGACAAGGACATTTCTCACCAGACCAGGCTGCTCAGAGCCCCTTCCAGCCTGGTCTTGAACACTGCCAGGTATGGGGCATCCACAGTTTCTCTGGGCAGCCTGTTCCAGTGCCTCACCTTCATTGTAAAAAATGTCTTCCTTGTGTCCAATCAAAACCTACTGTCTTTTAGTTTAAAGCTGTTTCCCCTTCTCTTATCACTACAGGCCCTGGTAAAAAGTCTCTCTCTGTCTGTCTTATTAGCCCCCTTTAAATGTTGAAAGGCTGCAATAAGGTCTTCCCAGAGCCCTCTCTTCTCTAGACTGAACAAGCCCAACTCTTTCAGCTTGTCTTCACAGCAGAGGTGCTCCAGCCCTTGGATCATTTTTGCGTCCCTCCTCTGGACCCAACAGGTCTGTGTCTCTCCTGTGCTGAGGCCCCAGAGCAGGAGGCAGCACTGCAGGTGGGGTCTCACCAGAGCAGGGTAGAGGAGGAGAATCCCCTCCGTTGACCTGATGGCTGCTCAAGTTGAGTAAGTGGAGTAATTTTTATGACTGAAGAGCTGAATAAGTGCAGTTTACTTAAGGAAAAACAAGAGCAGGTACGAAGAGAAATTCTTCCTTTGTGTGTTAAAGAAGCCTTTACTTAATCCACTATGTAGTGATGAAGGCCTCTAAAGGTACCATGAAGAACAAAAAAAGTGAAGCTAGTTCTCTTTAGATTCCTCAAGTAGGCTGTTTCTTATCCATGTGTGCTCCCAAGTACAGGGCATAGTATTCAGAGGACTTCAGCTACTCTGGTAATTTCCAGAAAACAGTATTGTAACATGGACAGTCTAGCAAAATTTCAGCACTTCTTTTGATAAGCAGTGCTGAAAGCAACTCACGGTGAATGTCTTCTGTATTTGCTTCTGACTAAAAGGAAGGAACGGGTGGAGGAAGGTGGTGAATTGGATAAAAGTGGCTGTTAGCAATGGTCTGGAAAGCATATTTCAGAAAATCAAAGAATCTGTCAAAGTCTGAGGACAGAAGATTTAGTGGTTTCTTAAAGACATGGTATAAGGGCACAAGTACAAGCTGTTTCTTTGGAAAGAATAGATAGCCATAATTGCCACTGCCTAATTGCAAGTTATTCATTAGTCTGAAACTGAAGGAGCCATGTAAAAAGAGGGGGTACTAGGTCAGCTTTTGAACATGTCTTATAAAAGAATAGTATTCACGTGTAGAGATGTTATTAGAAGGACTTGGTTCAAAACAAGACAGAGCTGGCAAAGCTGCAGCAAGAAAACATTCTGTAAATATATTAGTAGCAAGAGAAACCACTAAAGAAAGAACTTGTCTGTTAGGCAGAATGGCTAGAAAGTTACCAACAGATGCTGCTAAAGAGGTTATTAGCACCATTTTTACTTTACTGATCAGGATTAACTGGGTGCGTAAGAACAATGCGCAGCCTAACATACATACACAGGGGGTAAAGCTTGGGGTCCTTCCCTAAATACTCTTATGGTGGATAGAAAGATTAGGCAAATGACTAAAATGGGTTGACGCATATAGGGACCTTATTAGAGAATGAACAGAAGATAACTGAAATTCTGGAAAACTAAAAAAGGTCCAACTTAATGCCTGTTTCTAAAGGGAACAGGGGGCAGAAGTATAGAACAGAACTGTGGGCCAGGCAGATTAATTCCTGGAAAAATACTGAAACAAACAATTTATGAACATTTGGAAGAAAGTGGGGTGGTAAGCAACAATCAACATAGATTTGTCAAAGACAAGTCAGTTTGAATCTTGTCTTCCTTCTGTGACAGAGCAACTTGCCTGCTGGATATGGGAGAAGTAGATGTGATATATCTTGACTGTAGGAAAGCTTTTAACACTTTCCTAGTGCTCCTATGAACCAAGTGTAAAAATATTATCTACAAAGTAGATGTAGAACTAAGTTTAGTGTATGATTATGTTTATTTGTTTTCAGCTGCAGAGAAATTCCCAATTTTGCAGTTACCTGTCCCAAGTCTGCTACTAATTAATATTAGTGCTGTGAACAACAAGAACTTTTAATTAAGATCTGTCCTGCAAGTGGTATCAGAGATGGAAGTTATGTCAGAGAACAGATTTAAAATTGAGGATTTATTTTTTTAACACTGTAAAAGCTAAGTGTGAAATTGGGAAGAATAATCAAATACCACATGGGAATTAGCTGATAGCTAAGCAGGCCTGAATTAAAAAAAAAAAAAAAAAAAAAAAATTTGTAGTTGATTCCAGCTGATTGCTGACTGGGAATGACATCTTGTTGGAAAACATTGCCATTGGCTATATAAGCAGAGTGGTTATATGCAGCACTGGTCTGGCTCAGAAAATACTGAGGAAGGAGTGAAATGAAGTGTGCCCTTCATGGGGCTTCAGGCTTCAGAAAATATGTCTGACTGGTTGGAGACAAGCCAAATGCAAGAGCACCAAGAATGAGCAAAGATCTAGAAAACTTCCATGACATGGCCCGTGTC
Source organism: Podiceps cristatus (assembly GCA_000699545.1). NCBI lineage: Eukaryota > Metazoa > Chordata > Aves > Podicipediformes > Podicipedidae > Podiceps > Podiceps cristatus. The sequence continues at coordinate 7,067 of JMFS01139415.1, read as the reverse complement.
TGTGGCAGTCTGTGTCTGCAGTTCTTGTTCATGTTACTGAACTCACTATGCTACTGTTGACTGTGAGTTACAGTAAATCTTGTAAATGATCCTGATTTTATTTTTCCTTTTCATGTAATCTTCATAAAACTGCATTAAAAAGAGGAGGGGAAAGTCCTTATTCTGAAAAGGGCTTTACTGAGATTGCAAAACCTAGTACTTAAAAATTGAGAAAGGCAATTTCTGGTGCCTATAAGTGTATTCAGCCTCCATGTGTGACCACACAAAACCAGCATTCATGACATACAGGTTTCTTGTCTCATTTACTGCATGAGGAAAATGATATGTAACTGCATAGCTAAAAAGGCAGCGTGTGGTCACATAATCATACTTGCTATTGCCAGTGTTTGGTTTGGTGCAGTCCAATGTTTTTAAGGTTTGGGGGTTTTTTAACTCATGTGATTGTGCTTGTATAGAATGCAGTATGGATCACTTCTGTCACCTTACTGCAAGGCTGTAAAATGAATTTGAGTTAATATCCAATTGTTCATGTTCTCATTGTGTGGTTTTAGTATCAGAAGGTACTTAAGGAACTATTGCCTTAATATAGTCAAGGAGATGGAGTTACTTGTGGTTTATTGCTTGTCATGGTTTGCCGTGATAGCTGGCAGTGTATATCGGTTAAGCTATCTCAATGGCCATATTAAAAACAGAATGTTCACCACTTGCAGAAGATGAATTTAGTGTGATAGCTTTTTCTCTTCCTATTCACACCATAAATAAAACTTCATTACTGTGGGGTAAGGAAGTTCATTTAGTTATATGCTATGCTGATAAAAGGGTGATTACAGTGATGTATATGAACTCATAGGTGAGCGAGGTCTTATTTTGGTCTTTCTTCAGCTGATGTACTCCAGTGTAACTGGAAAGAAGTCCTGATCTGTATTTTGTATATAGAAATGGATAACATTTGTAAGAGGCACTTACACTGTTGGCTGAAGGACAGGGGCCATAGATTTTTGGAAGGGGACTTTCTTGAACTACATGTTTTGAATTCTCTGTTTCAGTCTGACTCCCTGCACAAGAGAGATTTTTCTGTTGTCTTGTAAAGGTGAGTGATTTATACTTCCACTATTCCATTCAGCCCAAAGAGTCTTCAAGTACCCGCAAGAATGCATGGAGTATCAGATTTGCAGATTGCCATGAAAGCATACTAGTCTGAGCAAAAATTGAGAACAACTGCTCTATATAGCGCACATCTCTGCTGGATGGCCATTTTTTTTTTTTTTTTTTTTCCCCAAAGGCAAGTCGTTTTCTTCTTTACGCCTTATATGTCAGCCAGTTTCAAACAGGAGCTGTGCAGCGACAGGCTGTAATTGCTCGTCAGGAGGGATAGAGGAGCTTGGGGAATCCCTTCCCTGTGACACCTTTGTTGAGTAACTTAAAGATTTCTGATTGTTAAACTGAAATCTCCAGTTTCAACCATCTTCTGTACGAAATCCACAGACTGAAAAGCGCGGGAGTGGCGGCAGTCGCAGCCATGCATGCGTTCTCTCCAGTATTTCTCTGTAAGCTTCCAGGGGGTTGTGTTAATGAAAGCTCCTGGCGCGTCTGCAATGCGGTCTGGAGTGTGACTGCAGTTCCCTATGCATTCTGAGCTAGCTTTAAGCCATATCGAGCTAGCTTTAAGCCAGGTGGAGGCTGTTACCTATGCACAACAGCACAGGTTTTAAACATTCCTTGCAGCAACCTCTGCTTTTCTGCCTTCCCAGTAAACTGCCTCTGGTGCAGTTCACTGGAAGCAGTGAACAGGACTGGAGCCCCTGTTTTAGCAATGGGAGTGGAGTGAGCACGCAATGGAGAAACTCCCACACAGTCTCTGTTGGCAAAGTGTTAGAAAATGTTGTATATTAAACAGTTTCCTTCCATTCCTCCTCTTCCCAAAATTATGTCTCCGTGAACATGCTTAAACTTTCTAATGGTTAAATACTAAGCTTCACTTACTCATGCAGATTGTGCATGAAGGCATTTTAATGCCTGTCAGCTGAGTGGCCTCTGACAGAAGGAACTGTGGCTGTTCTTGTAGGGCAGCTTCGTAGATTGTCCTGCAATAAACAACAGCCGAACAGAAGAGGATAGCATTTGAGTCAATTATGTTGCTTGATTTTGTCAGCTGGCATATGGTATTTGCAGTCCTTAAATTGGTTTAAAACATAGATCTCCTGCTGTGCTGATAGCTAAATCTGATTATTCAATGATCTGGCTTTTCCTGTAAGATACCAGAATTAAACAAGGCAGCATATTTATTACGACATGCACCAGGACCGCATCAGTGCTTCCTTTAATGAGGAATTTGTGAAACCAGCTTTGTGGGATTAGAGTACTGGAGGTGAGGTTTGACTGTTCCAATGTGCCTGGTGGCATTTATGAGGAGGTAATAAAAGGTGTTTTACGTGCTACCTTAGGTTTTACTATAGCTTAACTCTGAAGCAGTAGCAGATTTACCAGCTACTGCAGAACAATTTAGTAATTCTCACAGCAATATCAGACACAAAACTATGTGCTGCAATATTTGACTTTCCTGCAGTGTTCATAAAGAAAATGATGGATATGTTTAGGTCTGGTTTCAGACTAATTTGCACAGACCTGGAAAACGTAGCACATACACAATTTAAAACTTGCTTCAGACTCTTTTTCCTCCACATTATGTTGTGTTTCTCCAGTTATAAATTCATTGAAACTATGTTAATCTTTTTTTTTCTTTTTCTTATGTGTGGTAGATATTTAGATGGTATCCATCATCATCTGCACCTTAGAGTTGAGGAACATAACAGAAGTTTAGCTGAATAGATCAAAACTCTACAATGAATGGTCTGGTCTCATGAGTTGCTGAACAGTCTCAACTCATTCAGGACAAAAGCAGTAAATCTCAAATGTGGGAATTACAAGGTTTTAACTAAAGAGAATGCTATTTTCCAAATCAACTATTGATTATTCCCATTCACAATATTTGGTTGCTAGTTTAAATTCTTGTAGTGTTAGAGAGGTGTGTGGTGTTCTTCCCGCATGGTAAACCCAGTGCATATCCACAGTGGTTTTGAAAGCGTTGGACTTACAGGTCTTGACAGAGCGTGTGTATTTCATTTGTACAGAAAAATGGTTAGTTCCTGCTTGCATGGGATTAACTGCTCCTTCACAGTACTGTTCTGTGCATGTATGACAGCTTTGGTATTCATAGAATGGTTTGGGTTGGAAGGCACCTTTAAAGGACATCTGGTCCAGCCCCCCTGCAGTGAGCAGGGACATCTGCAACTAGATCAGGTTGCTCAGAGCCCCGTCCAGCCTGACCTTGAATGTTTCCAGGGATGGGGCTTCTACCACCTCTCTGGGCAACCTGTGTCAGTGCTTTATCACCCTCATTGTAAAATATTTCCTTAGGTCCAGTCTGAATCTCCCCTCTTTTAGTTTAAAACCATTACCCCTTTTGCTATCACAGCAGGCCCTGCTAAAGAGTTTTTCCCCGTCTTTCCTATAGGCCCCCTTTAAGTACTGACAGGCCGCAATCAGGTCTCCCCGCAGCCTTCTCTTCTCCAGGCTGAACAAGCCCAACTCTCTCAGCCTGTCCTCATAGGAGAGGTGTTTCTGGGGAGCGGTGCAGGTACCTGGTGACATGATTGGCTTGAGGGATTGCAAGAAGGCTCCAGATTCAGCTACTGAAGCTGCTACCAGGGAAGTGAATACAGCCTTTGCCCTGAAGACCTATTTCTTACACTTGCCCAGAGAAAATGAAGCTGTCTGGAGCATAACTGAATGAATTCTCCTGAGGGCCCAGATCCAGTCTCTGTACTGCAGGTTGAATAGAATAAAATCCATGTGGTACTTGCAGCTTGTTTGTGTATTTTATCTAAAGCTTGTAGTACTGTGAGCAGAAAGTTTTGCAAACTCTAGTTGCACAAAAGTATGCGGGAGATAGAGGAAGCTGATAGTGATGTTGATTTTAATGTAAAATATCTCTGTATGCTCTGTGTGCCTGGTAACTTCTGACTATTTTTGCTGGTTCATGAGAATTTTTTTCAGAGTTGGCCTTAGTTGATGACCGTCAACACTGGAGCTGTATATTAGAGTTATGTGCTCAGGCTGAAACATTATGGCATTTGTTCCCTGTAGTGTTGAAAAAGTAATCCAGAAAGCAGCTGCCACTTCTGCAAGGTTTGTACCGTGCTTCTCCGTGTGTTAGCACCAAGGAGTGCTGTAGTGCTTCTCGTGACTGTAGTTTGGAGAGATAGACATGAAATTTTATTTATTCAGTGTACACATAATTGGCAGCTAATTCTTACTTGTATTAAAGAATAGGATCTGAAAAATGCACCTGATAGTGATTGCAGCTCTTTTTCTTATCAGATACTTCAAGAACTTGATTCCCTCTTCTAATAGGAAGAAAATGTTTTCCACAGTTGGGCATACCAGTTAAGGGACTTGCCCAATGATGGACTCGGTGTCAGAGAGGAAGAGGGGGAGGAGATGGTGTAGGAAATAGCTTTCCTCCCAGATTTAGTACCCAAACACCAGAAAATATTCTGCTCACCATATGGATGAAACCAACCTTTTTAGAGATTCTGGAGAGAAGGAGAGGAGAAAATCCAATAATACAGTGGCTGACAGATTTGCTAGAGGTGCAAGTTTCTCAGGGTGAAGTCTCTGCTGTGACTGACTGACACCAGTAATGGCTGTGCTGCATTCCTGTTAGGGATGGATTATTCACTCCAGAATACTTGTTTTCTCTGTTGAAACTCTCCTGCTGTGTTGCTCAGATCCCAGCTCGATGTGCCTCGCCTCGGCAAGGAGCATGTTCACTAGGTAAGCAAGTGCTTCATTCAGGAGCTGCAGACATGTCGTGTCCAAGGCAGTGGGCAGCCCAAGGTGATAAGTCCTGCTGGATTGCTGCTGGCTGGCATGACGCACGGTGCGGAGAGATAAAGAAACCTGAAAAGTGAAACTCTGCAAAAATACATTGAGATTCTTGGCAGAGGAGTTTGTATTCTAATCTGATATCTATTAAATGAAACTGTTTCGTTTTAAATGAACAGGAAAAATCAATGATCACCAAGGCTCCTTTCCTGGTTGGGAGTTTGTTAACAGTCATTTTGTTACTGTAGGGAACCTAAACAGGATCAAAGTGGGTACTTTTCACTTGCATCTGTGTGTGATTCCTAGGTGCGTATGGAATTTGGCCCATGAACGTAACCTCTTACTTCCAAGTGTTAGACAGCAACTGGGGGCAAAGGAGGGAGGCTAGTAAATACTGTATACCTTCAAGATGAGCCAGAGTGAAGAACTGTGAACTACATGACCTCTAATTTGTTAAGTCTTATTAAGTCCTTTATAAATGTGGTGGTAAAGAATTTCCTCCTTATATCCAGCCTAAACCTACCCTGTTTCAGTTTAAAACCATTACCCCTTGTCCTGTCACCATTGTCCCTACTGAACAGATTCTCCCCCTCTTTCCTATAGGCCCCCTTTAAGTACTGGAAGGTCGCAAGCAGGTCTCCCCACAGCCTTCTCTTCTCCAGGCTGAACAAGCCCAACTCTCTCAGCCTGTCCTCACAGCAGAGCTTCTCCAGCCCTCGGATCATTCTTGTAGCCCTCTGCAAGGAAGGAATAGCATATACTCCTGGACTGTCATTACAAAGAAGAAACTAAATGTATGTTGCTTTATGTCAACCTAGGAGCCAAACACCATCCCTTTACATTTTTCAAGGCTATATATCGGATGCAACACATCCAAATGTCTGCTTTCCCATTTCTTTTGTTTGCCATTCTGCAGAAATAGCATCCAGTTGTCAAAGGTCATACCATAGAATCACAGACCCATAGAACGGTTTTGGTTGGAAGGGATCTTAAAGAGCATCTAGTTCCAACCTCCCTGCTATAGGGAGGGAAACCTTCCGCTAGATCAGGTTTGTTTCCTGAAAATCAACAAAAAAGTCTTACTTATTCTGACATCTGTTCAAGGTATTTGAATCTATCCGCATACTTTTCACTGTAGTTGGTAACACATTCAAGTTATTCATAGTGCAGTGCTGCATTTGCACAAATATCATGCGTTGAGGATTTGTGGACGTTGACTGGGGCAACGCTCTAATAATGTAGTGCAGTTGCAGTTCCCAGAGTGCCACGTCATGCTCTACAGGGTTGGCATTTGTCATTCAGCAGTGACATTACAAACAACCAACCAAACTAAATAAACAAGCTAAATTAGTTTAGTGTCTGTTTCTTCAATTCAGGTCTTATTTAGAAGTTCTTATTTCTTTGGCTGATACCAAAACATTTACAAACTAATTTTGTTTCTATGCTGGAGTTTGTTTTCAGTGGCTCAGACATGGATACATTTTTCCTGGGAGCAGCCTGTAATTCATTACTGCTTTCCACCCTTCTGACTGAAGTATTTCAGCTGAATTTTTCAAATAGACTTTCCAGTCGTGGGCAGGAGAGCATGATGTGCCCAGCCTGTGATTGCTGTTTTCCCCCCACCCTCCCCATCCCTGAGTATTGTGCCTGATGACTATGTATATGCAACATCTTATCAATTTACAGGAACAAGAACCTCAGAAGAACAAGGGGTGTCTGTCTGAGAATACCAGGACTGACACCTGCCATAAGGCATTTGTGGTCTGGAGAAAAAAGCGGCTAAGGAGAAAGATCAGAAAAATTAACTAGATTTGGTATGTAATCCTCTTGCAGAAGAATCCTGGCAGGCTGAAGGGAGCGTTGGTGGTTGTTGGAGTGGGTTGTAGAAGTTCAGTTTTCTTTGTGGAAAAAAGACTGATGGTCAACCCCTGATGCTCCAGAGGTGCTGTTTGTGCTTTCTGGGAACCTTCTGACGGTGCGAAGTTTCACAGGCGCTTACCATACGAAGCATCCCTGACCAAACCCAGCTTCTGAACATGGTTTCTTTTGAAACCATTCAGGGCTAAGTGTTGGACAAAGTTCTACCAGGGTGCCCCATTCCCTAATGTCATGGTTTAACCCTGAATGGTAACCGCACCATGCAGCCACTTTCTCACCCCTCCCCTCCCTGGTGGGGTGAG
>KL290102.1:29784-41210 GCA_000699545.1 Podiceps cristatus | reverse complement strand
ACCTTGCACTTGGCCTTGTTGAACCTCAAGAAACTCGTGATTTGATTGTTATATAGGAATGTTATAGTCAGCTATAAAATAAGACAAATACCTGTAATACTTGTGAAAAACATAAATACTGATTGACACCAACACTGATTTAGTGTAGTGTTTTAGTAGTTAATATTAACATTTTAAGTCTCTTTTATCCTTTCTCCCAGTCACATGACCCAACTAATTCTGTATTCTTATACAATACAGTTAAAAGCAGGTGAAATATTTTTTTCCAGTGACGTGCATACAATATTTGTATTGACCAAATTAACATGCAAGTAGCTACCTTTGGCATAAAAGTTGCCTTTTGCTGCTTTGGTAGACAAATAATTGTCTTCCTCAATGTAACATCTTTGACATAAGAATACCAGAGCATAAGTTCTTGTTAATAATTTTCAAATATTTGTTATGTATAGTTGCTTTTTTTGAATTCCTAGAAGATGTCATCGTAAATAGAAGCAGATTTAGGTTATGACGATAAAGCTAGCAATCAAAGTGTACTTTGAACGAGCATTCATACACACTTCCTTACAAATGAAAGGTGGTTTAAAGACATTATTTGTATTTTTGTTGTTTGTCTCTGAATAGTGTCAATTAAATTACTTTCAAATATTTTGAAAATTTTGCTATGTACAACTTAGTTAAGGGCAGATTTTGTCATCATAAATTTCTACAGTTGCTGGAACATAAAGGCACAATAGTAAAATTACATGGCAGCTCCCAGGAAAGGACGTAGAAAGCATTTTTCAAACTTCAATGAACTAAATTAAACTAAAAATAAATGGTGAAATTAAGAAATGTTGAAACCGAAGCATTTTTAAATTGCTAGGAAGCACTGGAAAAGGAGAAGGAATAACAACATGTATTTTCTATACAGCTTCAGCAACACCAACTACTCTACTTCGTGAATTAACTTTATATTCAACATTTTGTCATGTACATTGGGTGTTATAATGCATGAAATGAATACATAGTCACATACCAGTAGCTGCAGTTCCAAGTAATGATCGACAGTACTGCCTCTAGCTACCTAACACTTTTTCCTATGAAATATTTTCTGCATGACTAGATCACATGGCAGGAGGCAGCAACAGAATTTATGAACTAGCTGGAGCTATCAGTGCTAGAGAGGAAGCAATAGAGAAAGATGTATGTTAAAAAAAAAAAAAAAAAGGCTGCAGGCTGGGGGGGAGAATGCTAAAGAAAAATAACCAACCAGAAAAAAGTTGTCAATGTCACATAGATGTTTTAAACTAGCAGCTTAATGGCAGTGCAAAGTCATGCCTGTGTTCTATTTTTAAAATTGTCAGCTTTTCCTAAATATAGCTTCCAGTTGAGCATGTTTCTTTTAACTATAAATAACTTAAAAAAAAAAAAAAAAAAGGGCACAGAATGAAAGTTTCAGCTTTATGTCAGGTTAGAACCATGATTTGTCTGCATGACTGGGAATTAGGAATGTTCAGATTCTTACCAGGTCAAGTATTTGCTGAAGTCAAGTCAGTAAATATGATTCTTTTACAGAGACCTCAACTTTTCTCTCAAGTTGCAGTGGCTTGAAATGAGTCATCTTTTTCCTCTTATGAGCATTTATCTAGCTGTTCTTGCCACACACTGCTACAATACTTAGGCACCATATGTAGAATTGGATTACAAATGAGGTTCCTTATATATATTAATTGAAAACCTGTAAGAAAAGCGTTTTGTTTTTTTTTCAGGCCTCTGTACATGAGACACTGTCATGTTTCAGACTGTTATTCTTGAAAGCCAAACACTTACATGATTCTAGTATTTCTCAGATTTACAGAACCCAAGTCAATAGAATACACTCTAATGAGATGAAGTCAAGACTGAACACAATCAAGAGAAAGCAACATTGATGTCTGTAATCCATAATACCGTGGGGACAAACAGTAAGCTATCTTGGTCTGTTAATCTCACTACATATTAGGTTATGCAAGCAATATAGACCAAAAAAATACAGTGACAAAAATAGCAAAAAAACCCCACGAATATGGATAGACATTCCTAGCTATCTTGTCTGCATTGCCCTGTTTTAAGTTTTGCATACAACAAAAATAACTTAGAAACACATACCCAGGTTAGAATACACTATGTCTATAAATCAATTGCATGGTTGCATTTTATAACTGGCATTATTGTGGAAAATTAGAAAGAAACTTAGTATTTCTGGGCCAAAATTTAGAATTGGTGTTAAATGTAACTTCTGTGAGATAACTCAATGTGTAGGTACTAAGCAACTTGCATCTCTCTGTTTTTATACAAAGACCCTGGACACAATACTGGAGTCTGACTGGCTGGAGAGTAGATCTGCTTGAAAAGGACCTAGAGGCCTTGGTAGATGTCAAGCTAAATGTGACCCAGCAGTGTGGTCTGACAACCAAGGGGGCCTGCAGTATCCTGGCAGTATTACCAGTATTGCTGTGATACCTGGCCGGTATCACAGAATGGTTGAGGTTGGAAGAGACCTTTGGAGGTCATCTGCTCCAACTCCCCTGCTCAAGCAGAGGTATCCTAGAGTAGACTGCTCAGGAATATGTCCAGGCAGCTTTTGAATATCTCCAGGGATGGAGTTTCCACAACCTGTCTGGGAGATCTGTTCCAGTGGTCAGTCACCCTCACAGTAAAGAAATCAAGGTCCCTTTGGATGTCAGCATGACCCTCTGGCATATCAGCTACTCCTCCCTGTTCTGTCATCAGCAGACTTGCTGAGAGTGCACTCAGCTGGAATTTGTCATCAGTGCACTCCCGGAACCTCCTGGATTGCTTATGCCCTACTATGTCTTCTGTAATTTTGCTTTGTAAGCACTTCCTTGCTTTTACATGGGCAGGCTTGGGGAGACTCCATTTAAGCATGTTTTTTTTTGATTTTTGTGTCCCCTTTTGTTCACATCGCCCCAGGCCCTTGCTCATCAGCCTTGTCCATAACTCCCTCACAGGGCTGCTGGTAACTCTCTTCCTCCACTCTTCTTAGTTTGAAGTGTTTATTACCAGCTCAGCCATTTTAATGGCAAAGATACCTTGGCCTGGCATAGTGAGGTGGCTTCCAACTCTCTCAAGCAGATGTTGATCCTCAGACTAGGCTCAAAAATCGTAAGAGACCAAAGCGCTGTTGCCAACACCAGCAACCAATTGTTAACACACAATATCGGAGCTGTCTTCCTTTATACTCTGTGCCCTTCACTAGGAGGATTGAGGAGTGTGCCACCTGAGCCCCCAAACCCCTGACCATCACCTCCAGATCTCTGTCATCTCTTTTGGTACCCATCAGATTGCCCTGGCAGAGTCATTGATGCCCAGACAGTAAAACAGGTGGAGGTAGTAAGAGTGGGACAAGATTTGGCACCTGGCAGCCCAGGTGCTTTGCTTTAAAGTAGATTGGGAAAGTGATTATTTCCCTCTACTCAGCATTCTTTATACCTCCCCTAGAATACTGCCTCTAGTTTTGAGGGGCTCGAAACTATAAAGAAGGTAATAGCTGGTGCAAAGGGCCCTTCAGGATGCTCAGGACTGTAGTACCTACCCTGTGAGGAGACACTGAGGGAACAGGACTTCTTCACCTTGGAGAGCAGAAGGTTTTTGGGGAACGTAAGAGCAGCCCCTAAGTACTTATGAGGACATTCAAGAAGAAAGAGCATGGCTTTCCACAGAGGTGCATGGCAAGAGGATGAGAAATGCAAGTTAAAAATAAGTGAGGTTCAAAGTGGATGTAGAGAAAACTTTTTCACAGTGAGTAGTTAAGCTTTAGAATGGGTTGCTTAGAGGGGCAGCTGTGTGATCTCTACTCTTGGAGGTTTCCAAAGAAGGTCTGGATCAAACCCTGAGCAACCGTGGTGTGATCTCATAGCTGATCATGATTTAATCAGTCATTCGGGCTTGAAACCTCTTGATATTCCTTCCAGCCTGAGTTATTGTGTGATGACATGATTCTCAAGACTGAAATGCAACCAATAACTGACAATTCCTACTTGTAGTACAGGGTAAGCTGAAATTTTTTAAATCTCTTTTTGGATATGATTTGGCTTAGTAAATTAACTATTGAAGTATTCAGTGGAGTTAAACCCTGTCTCTAATATCTTAGATAAGTTTCTTACCCATCTACATGTGGCTTGAATACTTTCTGCCTCGAATACTGTTGATTTTTTTTTTTTTTATACAAAGCTAAAAGGTTCAAACATGGGGTGAAGTGAATATTCGGAGCAGCTGTGGTGATTAGGGCACTCAGCTACAGGTGGCAGGTTCACTTTCAAATCTACCTTCTGTCTGATTGATATTTTCCTTGCTGTTTTGTTTATTTGAGCTCTGCTCAGAAGATTGTAAATGAATATTCAAAGATACATGCCTAAAAGAGAGTGTTAGGTCACAATACAGATGACATGCACTACAAAAGGGCTATTATTTGGAAATAATATTTGCTTTTATTACATTTATAAATGCTGTAGTTTTCCATGCCTATCCTTTTTCCATTATTTTGCAGAAATTAGTAAAAGCAGCAGAGTTCAATGAAAACATGGATTTTAATAACTAAAGCTAAGTAAGTTTCTAAAAGTACTCAGAATAAATGTAAAGGATTAAAAATAAATCTTGGTTTATGTTCTGGTCCATTATATTAAGCTGTGTGCCTTAGCTTTGGCTAAGTCAGCCAAGTCTTACAAAAGAACTTTCAAGTGGGTCACATTGTTGCTAGGTTATACGAATCTGAGTTAACTTTGGCTTGTCTCATTTTAATATGCTTGATCCAAACAGAGATAACTTAAAAAAAAAATAATCTGAAGTTCCCTAATATCATTTAATGTCATGTATATACTTGTCATATAAATACAATACCTGTCTCATTTTTATTCAAATAGCAATCTGTCAAAATTGTCTTTTGACAGGATTTTGACGACTATTTATAGTAATAACTAATAGTTCATTTTACTGTTTCCTTGGGGGGGGAGAGGGTGCAGAGGTGGGGAAAGGATAGAAATACTGGAAATAATTTCCATTTTTACCCTAAAAATAACACATGGATTTTAAATCTGTCTGTTAATTTTCATATAAGGTATCAATTGAGAAAGACCGTTCTGTTTTACTTTTATTCTGTTTGTGTTTGTTAAAGAAAAGAGTAGGGGCATTTCTAAAATAAAGCTCAATCTTTAATTGCTACTTGTAATAAATCTTTTCAAAATAGATGAAATTATTGATGTATGTTGCACTCAAAGGGCTTTTAATATTTTTGTGCACAAGTGATGATGGGTTGAAAAAAAAAAAGGGTTGAAAAGAATGATTGCAAACTAACAATAAATCAATCAAATGGTTCTGGTAATATGTCTCATATCCATGGTGTGTGATGCTTAGTTTATGATATCTTAAGATCTCAAAAGCTGATTTATTCTTCCGGTAATCAGCATTCTGATCCATTAGATTCTTAGATATTTATGATTTCTTAGATACTTATTGTAGTCATCAGCATATCAGAAATGAGGATAAAAGATTGTATCTGAGCATTAGTTCAGACAACTTCGAAGCCAAAAGGAGTTTTATTATTGAACTTGGTAAGATGTTTTTATCTATCATAGCTCAAATTAGAAGTATTGCTAAATCACTGAATTCGGGTACATTAAAAAAAAAAAAAATCAAACATTTAAAAAAGTCCAAACCAAAAGACTAGTGTGTACTTTTAGCCTCTTGAAAGAGAGTAAAAATATATGGGTTACAGTTTGTTTTTTTTTTTTATCAGTACAAAAATTCTAATTCTGGTTTTATTAGCCTTTTGTGGGGTAGTGGATTCTGAGAGCTTCTCCGAAGTCTGGCTGGTTTCTTGGCATTAAAATGTTGAGTCTGGGAGCTTGGGTATCCTATATGGTATTACCAGTTCTTTTCACATGTGTCAGTTGGCCCCCAAAAGCAAAGCTGTGAACGAGATAAAGTTTGAGAGAAAGTCACGTCTCTACATGTCACTGGGAAGTGAATGGGATGTTTGTGAAGTTGTGGAATGCATTGAATGTTGTCTTTTTCTCAGGAATTGCATTTAGTGCTCTATGTCAGTGACTAAAACCAATTCACACTCAACCATACGGAATGATTGCAGTAAAGTTTGGAGCTGAAAACATGATAGTTGTGGGCTTGAAGCTTCACTGATAAAGTTGGCATTGGATAAGGACTATTCTAGGGGTGTAGGTGCAAACAGGTGTGTAATTTTTTTGTATGCATTCAAAATTCAGGGATAAAGCCAACTTAGATCTCTGAAATGATGTTAATTACAACTGATAATTATCTAATATTAACTTTTACTTGTCTCCATTCTTTTATTTTCTCCTTCATTCTGATATGCTTTTGCCACTATCTCCCTCTACTGTCCATACACCCAGTTGATAAACACAATTTGCAAGTCAGGTAGCTGTATAATAGCATCTTGACTCTTGGTGATATGATATGGTTGTAGACATCTGCATTGTGCATCCGCATTGTTGTCACTCCCTTACTTCCCTGAGCCCTATTGTGAGGGAGGGCGGGGGGGGAATAGAGCCAGGGCCAGATTTGAAAGCAGCACAAAACAGGTGGTGCGGGATGTGGTAGCTGGTATGTGCCACCTTGGTTAGGACCAGGGGATAAAACCTAATTCTTTAAACCTAATTGTGATGCTGTAGTGGTACCTGAGAGTTTTGGGGGTTTTTTAATATATTTTTTTTTTCTTAATTCAGAGTGCTTTGTGTAGAATATCATGTAACTCTACATGTATATTGACATCTTTTTGACTATTTCATTGTTCTTGGATACTTTAAAACCAAAGCTGAAATACTGTGCTGTTTTAAGCCCTGGAGTGTGCCCTGATAGAAAGGGGAGACTTCTCTATCAAACAGATTCTTGTTAATGAAAATTTTGTAAGCTAGAAATCCATTCATATTCATAGAATCATAGAATGGTTTGAGTTGGAAGGGACCTTAAAGATCTGTCATGGGCTGGGACGCCTTCCTCTAGACCAGGTTGCTTAAAGTGCCATTCAGCCTAGCCTTGAACACTTTCGGGGAGGGCATCCACACCTTCTCTGGACAACCTGTTCCAGTGCCTCACTACCCTCAGTGTGAAGAGTTTTTCCCTTCTATCTAATCTAAATCTACCCTCTTTCAGTGTAAAGCCATTACTCCTTGTCCTCTCACTGCATGCCCTTATCAAAAGTTCCTCTCCAACTTTCTTGTAAATCTCCTTTAGATACTGGAAGGCTGATGGAGCCTTCTCCAGGCTGAACAGCCCCAACTCTCTCAGTCTTTCTTTGTGGATGAGGTGCTTCATCCCTCCGATTATTTTTGTGTCCTCCCCTGGACCTGCTCCAGCAGCTCCGTCTCTTTCCTGTGCTGAGGCCCCAGAGCAGGAGGCAGCACTGCCAGGGGGTCTCACCAGAGCAGAGGGGCAGAATCTCCCCTCGACCTGCTGCCCATGCTGCTGGGGATGCAGCCCAGGGCACGGGTGGCTTTCTGGGCTGCCAGCACATGTTGCCGGCTCATGTTGAGCTTCTCATCAACCAGCACACCCAAGTTGTTCTCCTTAGGGCTGCTTTCAGTGTAAAATGTAATTAGAATGCTCTCATTGTAAAGTGTAATTACTGCTTTGGTTTCAGTTTGGTTACTGATGTGATATTAAACTGAAACTAGCATGAAAATAAAAAGGAAGAAATTACTAATTGCGTTCATACGAGTGAAACGTGATTGTGATTTCTTGCTGTTGCATTCAAATTTCCTTGGGTGTTTGCTCTTTGGCTTTTTTGGGGTTTGTTTTTTAATACTTTGGTCTTAACATAGTCAAAAGGAGTCAGCAATGTTTTAGGTAGGGGGGATTGGCAGGATTGAAAAAAAAAGAGTGAAAAAAGGGAAAGTTAACTTAATATGGAAAGCTACAAAAGTAGTGCCACAGCATTTTTTCCAGTAAGCTTGGCACTCTTTGCTGAGTTTTGCAATATACAGCCATTAGCAGGCTGGTCAATGCATTGCTTTATGAGGCAATTATTTCAGCATACTCTATTCAAAATACACATTAGAACTTAACCTTCTGAATCCTGAAGTAGCATTTTTATCACCCAACATTAGAAAAGAGTTGGAGTCAGCAGTTTCCTCTTTCTCTTTATGATCTGGTATCATTAATAAAGCATTCGGCTGGTAGCTTCTTAAAATTCTCCAAGATAATTTGTGACACAAAAGGTGCTACTGTGATACAGTTATCTGTTGCCTTATTCAGTAGCAGAGGAAACACAGAAATTGTGTAAAAAATAAAAAGAGTAAGCAGGAAAAGAGAGTTCTTAAAACAAATGTAGGACCAATACGCAGCGTATTAGGCCTGCTGCTATTGGATATGCACAAGTAGAAATGGGAAGTTAATATGGAATTTCTAATTAGGGTCACATGCTAATGAACTCCCTCTTCATGTTAGTTTTATGCCGCTTCAGAAATTTTTTATCATATGCTTAAAAATTTATGGCTAGAAACATTAATGAAAATGAGGCGTGAATTGGAAATTGTGCTATTATGGAAATGAGTACAGCCATGGCTAGTCTGATTTCTAAGGAGGGATCCTTTAATTGCCATTTTTTTGAGATATGAGAAATGATACAAGTAAAATTAATGACTAGACATAGTCTTTGCCCTGGCTTGGCTGATGTTATTATATTTAAAGTTATAAAAGCTGGATTTAATAAAATTTTGAATTAATTATAAGGGTAATTTTAATAATAATTGGCAGTCTTCTGTAAGAATAAAACATGTAAATTAGCAGAACTGCAAAATTAATGAAGTGCATATGTTTCTATACAGATATACGTGTGTGTATACATAAAAAACACACAGCTTTCTGTATAAATACAGACACACTCAGACATGCATGTATGTATAGTGAACGTTTTTATACCAGTAGTAAAGGCTATCACCTTTTCTTGCTATTTGACAACACAAATGCTCTTAGGTTCTGTGGATGGATGTTAGGGTGTAAATTTTCCAGAATTGGCATTTTTGTCTTGGGTATCTTGTAAAAATCAATTGGGCTTGCTGTTTAAAATGTCAAACCCCAAAACACTACCTTTTGTATTGTTTCTTTTGGTCCCACTAAAATTACCATGCAATCTTGTATAAAATATATTGAAAACATCTGGTATTCTGTCTCATTGGAATTGCCTTTGGAAATAGTCTAGTAACTTTTGACAGCTTGGCTTTATAAGGATATTGATTTCGCTGTGGCTTTATCATGGAAAACTGATGAATGGTCAAAGGCTGAAAGTGATGTAAAACCTGGTTTATAGTTTTTATATGAAATGCATGTAATAAAATAAAGTAGGTTTATAAAACATAGTAAGGTATGCCCTTGTGAAAACATTAGAGTTAAAAAAGAATTTTGCAGCATTTTTGTGTCATGGATTGCTTGGCCTAGGGACACTAAAAACACTTCCAGGCTTGCCTAGAGATGGACAAAGACTTATTACAAACAATACCATATATTGCTAATACTTATGTGATATTTGTGAGAAGATAAGTTTGCATAGAGCACTGCTTTATAACTGTATAAATGTGTCCTTTTGAAGAAGGACATCAATACTTTACAGAAACCAATATGGGGAAAATATTGTTTCCTTATTCCAATAACAAGGAAAATTAGACAGCAGAAACACAAATAACTGAAGGGGCATGTAACATGGGAAACAGGAACCGCAATTTGGATGGAGAAATATCTTTTCTGTAGAACTGAAGAACTGAAAAGGAAAAATTAGAAACAACATTGGCCATCTGTATCACGCTAGCCGCAATGAAAGAAAGGAAAATGTAGGAAACTAAATTGATTTATTTCTGGAGGAAGTAATTACTTCACTGGTCAATTAAATATAAACACAATGAGAAGGTGTTGAAGTAGAAACACTTGTGTCAAGTTCTGCAGAACAGTGCATTGTTGCGTGTATAAAATCCCCTGAAGGCCTGAGGTACATGTTAATCTACAGTCCAGTTGGGTCCTGTTCTGCAGGGAGGTGGGAAAGAGAGATGGTACAAGGTTCTTTCTGGGTCTCGGTAAGGAAGACCTGAAAACAAATGGCATAATGAAATGGCTCTTTTAATAAGATAGAATAAGAAGAGGAATAGCGATACTGAGTAAATCTTATATCCCTTCATATGGTGGGAACTCCACATTTGTGTAGTATTGATGGACCCCAGAGGGGAGTCCCACAGCATGTTGCACAGATCCTGTCTATGGGGAGAGTTTCCCCCTTTCTTGGTCATTCAAGCTATCGTATCATTTTCTTACAAAATCCAGCTATATTCACAAAGATGTTTGCATGAGAGCTTCTTGCTGTGCTGCCAGGCAAAGGCAAGGCCAGGTAGATGGCTCCCAGTGGGAGCTGCCTGCAGGGTCCTTGCTGACAGTGAGCCGGCTGAGGCTATCCTGCAGCCCGGGGATCTGCTCAGCACAGTCTGAAGGCCATGCTGGACTGGCAGCCCAGCCCAGGCCTGCTCCTACTCAGGTGAACTGTTATGTGGCTCACCACTGCCTTGGTGTACAATCACCCGATAAGGATCCCGTTGGTGGAATCAGCCTGCATAAATGCTGATTGGCCTTGGACAGCTCCCCTTGAGTGCTGAATTGCTGCAGGACAGATACAATGAAATGAGAGCAACTACTAATCTGTTTCTGAAGATTCGGCCAACTTTGCTCAATGGCTAGTCCTCCAGAACAGAATGTGTTGTGCCCTTAAGATATGTCATGAAAGGTGGGCTAGGAGGGATGAAAAGAGAAATTTACAATTAGAAGATGCTGTGGTGTAGCCTGGATTAGTGAAAACTAAAATAAAACTGGTAACTCTGGATTTTACTAAAAAAAAAAAAATAATAATTTTGTAAAATTCTCTAAATGATGTTTTTTCAGTGTGCAAAGAAGCATTGCAACTGTGGCCGAGATACCTTAAGCAAACATGAGGCTGTTGTATAGATTAGTATAGAGTCTCGGGTGCCATGCTCAAGAAGGATGTGGGCCCACTGGAGAGAATTCAGAGAAGCACAATGAGAGTACACAGAGCATATCCTACAAAATATGATGGGGAGGAATAAGTGAACGAGCCATTGCCATCTTATTTTCTGCATGCCACTCCATAGTTTCATCATACCTCCCTTCTCTCACCTCTCAGGCAGAGTGATTATTTTCTGTTCAGTATTCCCTTTGTAAGAACTGCTCCATACCTTTAGTTAGCCTTACTGCTTCTGATTTGCATTTTTATTAAATGAGGCACAGCAAATGAGTGACTTGTTGAAGGTTGCAAAGGGAACTCAAGTCTCCAGAGTTTGACTAGTGGAGTTACCACTAAACCATTTTTCTAGAAGACTTTAATAGAAGACTTAAACCATAAATAGATTAAAATTAAAAAA
>KL290102.1:0-25430 GCA_000699545.1 Podiceps cristatus | reverse complement strand
AGAGGTGGTGGATGCCCCATGCCTGGAGGTGTTCAAGGCCAGGTTGGATGGGGCCCTGGCCAACCTTGTGTAGATCCAGGCCTGGAGGTTGGTGTCCCTGCCTATGTCAGGGGGGTTGGAACTCTATGATCCTTGGGGTCCCTTCCAACCCAGACCTTTCTATGAATCTATGAATAATATGCTTCAGTTACTAACAGAAACTACCACCCACTGTATTAGGGTTCCAGTTTGCCCCCAAAGTTTAAGCATTCTTAACAAATCTCTGTTCTGAAAGAACTTGGAGTAAACCAGCCTTTATTATAAACCTAATGTCAGTTCCAGGAAGAGATTCCCCATGTTGTTGTTAATTTTCAAAGGTAATGAAGAGCATTTTTACTGGGAATTGGTGGATTAGATATAAACTGTTTAATCTTTCTGTCCTAGCCTGAATAACACCAAGAAAATGCCTAAGCCCAGGAAAGCCACAGATCTTGCTTTTATGAGGAAGGTATAGGTTTAGCATTAACATAAAAATCAAACCAACGCAATCAAACTCTCTTTCATTTTGTTGAACAAGATTGTGATTACACTACTACCCAAAAAGACTGATTTTTTTTTTTTTTTTTTTTTTTTTTTTATTTTATTCTGGTGGCTTTCAGGTGAATCAAGCCCTAGCTGACAGGCTCTTTCCATAGATCAGGGTTAAATGGTTTTCCGTCTGAGTATTGGAATAGACACGTCAGCCGAGAAAAATCCCAGCAGCACAATACAACTGAGTTTCTCCATAGCTGGATCACTGTTCCATTGGGTTAGAGAACCCATTCTGTTATTAATAAATCTGGCACACGCTTCTGAGTGCTCATAAAGTTCTATAGTTTTACTGCTCCTAAGCTAGGGTAACAGGTAATGTGTGTACATAGAGATGAATGTGATGTATTGTCAGCTCCGTGAGTTAGAAGTTACTTGGCAGATCATGGTAATGGTAAAAGGGATTTTTTTTTTTTTTTAATTGGGTTTTGTTTTTTTGTTTGGTTTTTTTAAATAAAGATATTTGTTTTAAGAGCATAAACGCGGGATATATTGTATATTATATGTATGTTTTGCACATACTTATATATATTTGATTATTTTTTAAAATAAAACTTGATATAAACTGCTAAAGGAAACAGTATCATGCCAGAGCCAACAACCCAAGAGGTGAGGCTGCTACCACACCATATCCAGAGGTCCAACCAGTAGTGAGGATGAAGATTTATTCTAACAGGTGCACGCGCGCACACACACACACACACACACACTACATGAATATGTATATATACTTATATACATATATACACAATCAGCCACATGAATCACAGATACTCAGAGCATCCCAATGAACACAGAGAGCATCAATGGCCTCATCCTGTTCCCCAGTCTGGATGGGCAATATGGAAGTTCCCTAGTGAGAAAATATATATATGTGTGTCTGTATATGTACAAGGTGCATCCCTCCAGCAGCTGGGTTCAGATACATTAGCACACCAAGATTTTTTTTAAGTATAATTTGGATATTACTGATCTCTGTCCATTACATTATTCTGAGTGAGGTGATAACTTATCCAGTAATGCAGTCATCCTCTTTGCCTAATTACCAGACAGAGCACTGATTAGGCTTAAGCTCAAACAAATAGATTTTACTGTGTCTGAAGTATACAGATCAAAAGTTAAACTAGAATTCTTTTGAACAAAGAACTAATAATGATTAAGAGCTACCTTTTTTCTCTTGTACCTTTCGATTGATTGTAGGACTGCATGGTGTGATTGATTAAAATCAATAATTTAGAAACTGACAAAACAATACATCACAGAAAGGATAAGAGCCAGCATGACAACAGAATGATACAAATGATCCTGACTGTAATATTTAAAGCTTTTAGAGTATAACACTTTCCACTTCTTTTCTCATCTTCCCAAAAATCTCAGCATTGCAAGCAAATTAATTGGTATCAAGTTTTCAGCTAGAGGAAGTGCTAGATCTTAGAAATGTTTCACAGAAAAAATCTGGAAGTTTTGCTAGGAGTTCAAGACTATAGATTTATGGAAGGCTGAAAAAAGAGGGCCTGAAAGAAGATGGGCAGTAGGAAAAAATAAAGTTCTTTTTTGACCTTGAAGCAATTGTTAGATATCCATGAGGAGATTTGACAAAGACAAGTTAAGGTGTAGTTCAAATATGTAAATTAGAGAGATGACCCTATGAGTCATAGAAAAATGTCTTTGTAGGTGATAAATGGCCAAAGATGTAGGAAAAAGAGCGGGAAAGCAAGGACGGGCACCTCTTAGAGCACCTAAAAATAAGCTGACAGTAGACAAGAAGATGACATAGATAATGAGAAAGGGTAATTACCTGAGAAATTATGATTAGCTGTCTTTCTGATGTTATAGAAAGTGGTTTACAGATTAGATGAGTATGAACATGAAGTAGAAGCTTTTAGCCTTGGCTTAGAAAACATTTATTAGAAGGCTTTGCCACCCACGTTTCCTTAAACAGATGGATCACATGGGGGAACAGAACGGGAACTGTCAAAGGGAAACTCCATGATATGATTGTCAATATTGCATTCAGCAAGTTTAAAGAGGTACACAGAAATGCAGCAAGCAGAATTTTGGTCTTTGTCTTAGATGTTTGTCTTAAGATGGGAAAAAACAGAAGGGAGCAGAGTGAGTGATTATGGAGAAGTATAAAGAAAGGAAACTAATATCAAAAAGTGGAAAGAAGGAATAATCTTCAAGAGACAAGAGAGGCCGTAAGTCTTTTAAGGAAGGAAAGGGCTTTTTTGAAATAGCAAAGGAAGGGGAAGAAGGATCGTTTTAAGCAGGGCTAACTGCCTAGGTACAAAACCATGATTTAACAACCCTGGTAAGTGTCTCTGTGAACATTGCACTCCAAAGACAACCAAGACAGTTTAAAAGTAGTCTGTGTCTGTCTTGGTGCTGCATTATGCAGTGTGGACAGGTGCTGCATTAACAAGGACGAAACTTTCTACTTTCTCTTTGTGGAGGAAGGTCTTACCTAAATATGCAAAATAAATATGCAGCTTCAAAATACTAGATAATGAATTTTGGTGAAATTAAGGCCGAATACAGGCTTTCCCAAATCTACAGTTGACACATTATCTACATTGTATCATTATAGGGGAAATAATAGTAGCTATGGTTGTACGAGGCAGCCTTATAGGTAATGCTGAGAATTGTTTACTGTTTAGCAGCCAAGCTTTCCAACTAGCGTGTAGAAACAAAAAAGGCTTGAACGGTTTTCACAAAATGACAGTAAACAGAGATTATATTCTCACTTTTATAGTGGAATGAAATATTAGAATAAAAGTACATAGAGGCACAAAACCTGTTGCCTTTAGTAGTCTGAGAGGTATCTTTCTTTACTTCATATTTGCTTGTTTTAAAGGGAAAGCTATTCATTTTCCTAATACATTCTAGAGTAGTGTTGCTTTATATAATGCTAATCCTATTCTCCTAGTTTTCCTTAATTTGCTTTTAATAATACTTATAAAATAATTTAGTCTAGTCTGCAGGTGTAACCAAATCTGAGCCTTCAGGCTATTCCAATTGCACAGTTAGTATGTAATTATTATAGGGGCAAGTTATTGTTATACCTGATTATATTTGGAAGAGAAGATAATTGAAATGAAACGAGTTCACAGGAGACTCATATTTCTCACTACCTCTGCTATTTTGATCATGTTTTACTTTAGTGTTTTACAGTATATTTTTATTATTATTCACTTTTTTCTATTAAGTTTACTATCTTAGTTTGAGAAAAATTTCTTTCTTTCTCTCTCTGCTAACCTACTGAAATACAGTTATGCATAAGAACAAGTGAAAGTTAATCACTGGAAGTCCTTGACATGTTAGGACTATTTTTTGCCTTTTTTGTATAGTTCTAAGGCAATTTTTAGGGAATCTAAGTGTCCCCATTTATAATGAGCAACCTTCGTGGTAGCTGTAAGATACTGAAATAAAAACAAAACTCAGACTAATTATTTTTGATCTGAAGCTATCTGCCTTAGTCATTTACCTACCCAGCCTGCAGTAACAGCTATATGAATTATTAGTAACCTAATTATTATCATTAAGCAGGTGTATCCGGTGTGGTTTTTCTTGTGTTGGATTTTTTTCTGTTTGCAAATCTTCACAGCATCCAGAAGTAAAAGTTTAAAAAAGTAGACAACAATTAGGTATACCTAGAAAAACAATACAAAAAAAGACATTTGGAATAATTATCTGTTTTCAGTGTGAAGTCAGCAGTATTTGCAAACTTTTAAAATAAGATTGTAAAAGATGAAACAGAAAAGCTTACTTCAGCTTTTAAGAAAGACGTAAGCAATTTTAAACTGTACTTTTTCCCCAGGGAGAGTTTGAAAATATTTCTAATGAATTAAAGTATAATAAAGGTATTTGCTGGATGATAACATATTTTTCCTGTTAATTTCTTAACTTCTAGAATGCTTAATTGTAGATGTCAGGGACATGAGGTTACGGCAGTATATTTTTATGCTTTAAGTATGCACCATATTCACTTTTTCAGTGCTTTTTTTAGGTAAGAGATTTTTTTCTTTTTTTCCTCCAAATTTTGGTCAAATCAGGAGGCTGCTTGTATATTAACGTAGAGTGTACAATCTGCATTCGTGTCAGTAAAAACTTACTGAAGTGCTCTGAATGAGGAAATACAGTCTGCTTTGAGATCACTCTCAATTAGTTCTGAAAGAAATTCAAGTTTCCAAGTCAAAATTTTTCAAGTTCATTCAGGGAACAACAAATTGGTCCCCTAAATAGGAGGTTACTTCTTCCCCTGCCCCCCAACCCATCTCATAAGTGGGAGGACAGAAAAATCCATTCACATGTTTTATGTTGTAATGCTCTGAATATTCCCATTCATCTGAATATAATCCATGCTCTTACCCCATTCCAATGGGACAATAGAGAACTTTTATGAGTAATGTCCATGAAACTGTTTGTTTTTAAGAGCTGAATGAGGAATAGATTGTGCCTTTCAAACAGTGCCCCCACCCAGGAAAGAGGGGGGAAAAAAAGAAAAAAAAAAAAAAGGGAGCAATAAAGGCGGGGGAGGGAAGAAAGGAAAACCAGAGAGTTTCAATCAGAATAATCAGGAGGTGCCCCTTTGGCTGCAGGTTATACTCTAAGAGTGAGTTAAGAAGGCGGATGACTTTTTTATGAAGCTGTGGAGTTGAAAGATAAATATTATCTGGTTAAGCAGTTCCTGAAAAGGAAATGGTACAAAGTCCAAAATGAATTTCTGGGTAATAGCTTTAAGTTAGTGAAATAGTCATGAGTATAAATGGCAATGGTTCAGGCTTTCTTCTCCAGTTAGAAAGACAAGACTCCATTCAAGTTAACCTTGTAAAATTGAAGGGTTATTGGTTATAAAATGAATGGTTATTTTTTCTCCTTTTTTTTTTTTTTCTTTGGGGTGCTGAAACTATAATTGATGTTACCAATTTACACTAGGAAGTAGCTTTAGTCAAAGAGAAATAATGTATTTTAAAGGAATGCAAATCCCTTCTAAAAGGCTTGATGCATTTGGGTTCACTTTTTTTTCCCTCCTAGAGTTTACTAGCTTCATTGCATTACAGAATGATGATCCCTTGGTACCTGTAACTTTTTTTTTTTTTCCTCCCCCAATTGAAAAGTTTCCTGTATACATTGTGATCATTTTCATTGTAATACATTATAGGTCACAGGAGAACCTGTGAAGTACAATAGCCTTTCCTACTCCTTTTAGGTAGTAAAGCAACAGCGCTCACCCCCTAAACAAAAAAATATGTAACATGGAAATGTAAAAAGGAGTTAAAGGGAATGGTCCCTTCAAATATTGAATACATGAAACCATGCAACTATATTAGGAGTAGGAGCAAAATATGTAAAATAAATCTTGGGGAATCCAAATTATTGAGAGGATCCAGAGCCAGGGCCATGGCAGAGTTTTCCCATCTGAAACATCTCTCCCACAGCTCTCCCACAGCTTCATTATTTCACCTCTTTCTGCCTGCAGTTGCTCACATGTGCTCCTCTCCTCCTCACTGTCTGCAAAAACAGTAACCACACCCCAAAGACAATGGTTTTCATCATGTTCTCACAGGATACAAGCTCAAATAGAAAGTACAACACAAAATAAATTAGAATTTGGTAATCAGAAAATTATAAATGTTAGTCATTTTAAAATGGAGAAAAAGGCTTTCTAATTAGTTCACTACTTTAAAAATTAAATACATATAATAGTACACTGAACTTATGTTTGGCTGATTATGTTTTTGCAGTTGCAGCAAAATAATCCAGTGAAGTCTTGGATATTTTTTTCTCACTTCCCAAGTTAGCCTACTACATTAGTAATCTGTGTGTGTACCAATTTTAGTTATCATTACTGTAATAAATATAATTTTGATTGCAAATGACATATTGTTTGGTGGACATATTGATAGCTTCCCCATGCATTGCATGCTTAGAATTTATGAAGCATTTAATACGTTTTTTTGTTGACATTTCTAAGTTCTCAGTTTCAGTTACGTGTTAGGGACCTGGTTTATATACTTGTTCATAAATAAAAAAATACAGTAGTCTATCCCTAAAAATGAAACATTGCTTCATTTCAGAATTATTTTTGATTCCCTTTCTACAAAAAATGGATAGCTTTATCGTGTCTTACTGCTATGAAGACAAAACCAAATCCTAGCAATTCAGTTACAGCAGGACGTGCAAGTTAAAAGGCAAGGTATAAATATAAGTGAAAGATGTTACTTTGAAGTCTGTATCTGTAAATGTGAGCCCTCATTAATGTTTTATTCCAATCCTAATTTTACTCTCCATAGCGAGGCACAAGGGGTATTTGAACATATGGAAAGCTTGAGCTTAATTGTTCAGATTCTGTTCAAGCATTCCAACTCTTCACAGTGATTTGCGCTATTTAGCATTTGCGTGCATTAGGTAATATATTTAGTGTTTCCCATTTCAGTCCAATTTATGTATGTTTGGCTGCAGACCAAAGCTGTGGGCACACAGTATGGAATTGTCATAAATCTGCCTATGCTGACTATAAGTGCTCTATTGCTGCAGTTGATAGCATGCTTGCATGAACATTTCGGAATGCTTGTGGAGCAATACCGCCTATTCCCAGCAAATCTCCTAGGGACTAAATTAATGTATCTCATATTGTATTGATTGTAGCCAATAAGTGCCTAAATGATTTGATGCGAGGCAGAGGGATTATGAAAGGAAGAGGGAAGAGGCAGCCTGAAAGAAATATGCGGTTTAATTACAGGATGAATTTCGCCAATCTACCTCCCCCTAGGAATTTAACAAATAGGCCTAAGTGCACTTAGCTGTTCTTGACATCTGTTGAAATGATATCTGCCCGTGATGAGGGAATCAGGGGAATTGGTCTAAGGGTATTGTCAGGATCAGTGAGCCACACAAAACTGCCTTTCTGTCTGCAAAATCAGACGAAAGAAAAGCCTACATTAGCAGTTTTAGGTTAAGCTGTAATGATTACGATTTCTGTAACAGAATTCTGCTTTCTGATTTATTGACACTGGCTTTGTCTGTAGAAAGATGTTAAGTAAATATTTAAAATGGTGTTGAAATATAAGCAATTAAACATACATTTAAGCTGGAATCAAAAACTCTTCAAGGTGCTGCTGTTGGCGGAAACTTGATATATGCCTTTTGAGAGAAGCATCCAGGTTTATACCTTTTTTACAATGTGTTATGATCTGTTAGGAAACTCAGAATCTCTTAGGTAAACAATGGGGACAGTATAAAACCCAGGGAATGCGGAAACTCGAGCTTCAGCTTAACTTCTATAGGAAGGCATGCACGGTGAAGACTGATGTTGTGTATTTGCTCATTTTGATTACATCTATAATTCAGAAGGAAGTATAGATTACTTAGTGCTTTCTACAGCATTTTATAGTATCTGTCCTATACATCTGCAAAAGAAAACCTGGGAATACCTTTAAAGTCCTGAGAGACACTAGTTTCTCCACATTATTTGAAAGCTGTGTTTTCCCATGCTTTTATGTGTATTACCTCGAAAATTACTTGTAAATCTTTTCCTCTGAAAAAGTGATAAACATGTATTTCAGGAGGTAGAAACAGAAGGTGAGATTGTGTATCCTGTTAGCTGCGTGCATGTTGCGGACTAAAAAAACCACAAGATTAGGCTGGGGGGGAGGGGGGGGCGTTTCATTTGTATATAATGCAAATTCTTCTGTCTGCAGTATTCTTTTCCTATGATTTTCATAGACAATTCAAAAGGAAAAACGTATGGTTAGATTATTGTACTGTAAAAGAAAAATTAGGATTTATGGCTATAGGAAATATTTATTGCTAATTTTGTTTACAAATACAGTAATTGAGGACAGAGTTTGTGTAACTGTGCAATGTTTTCTTGGAAATGACTGTTTGAATTTACATCCATCTAAATTGCTGATGTACTCTGCCGTTTTTACTGATTTCTCAAAGACTGCAATGATGTTAAATGGGCAAGCATATGACAAAGATGATAAATCACAGCAAAGCTAAAAATTCAGTATTTGGTGTCTTTTTCCTGCTATATTCCTGAAAGCATACATATAAATACGTTTACATAAGTGATACACAAAAATACAGACAGCAAGAGAGAAAAACACACACTTTAGCATTCACACTCTGTTTTTAAAGATCACCTTAAAACCAGTGATTTGCATGTCTGGATTACAAAGAGGGCCAAAACCAAAGCATTTTGGTATAAATTTTGCTCAGCTTCGACCAAGTCACTTGGTGAAGATACAGATAAAAGAAAGCAGCTGATTCCCTCTTGGAAGATATAAAAAGAAAGGATAAGAAACTTGGAGAAAGGACCTCAATTTTAAAAGGTAGCTTTTTTTTTATAGCAGAGATGTTTTTCACTAACAATGGAATTTTAGTTAACATTAAAAAAATGCATTTTTAACCTTTTAATTGCAAAATACAGGATTGCTCTCCAGTTTCCTGTGAAATATAATGTAAGGTAAATTAAAGCCAAAATACCCGATATACGAAAAAGTGTTCTTTACAAACACACTATCATTATTACTCGATTTTTAGGAATGTCTTTATTTAGTATCTCATTGCTCAGTTTCCTGAAACTGAAAAGTAATGCAATTTTCTGTGTATAGTGTAAATCTTCTGGCAAGAGGATTAAATAGAATGTTAATTTGTTTCCCTTTGCAGCTCTAAATACTGTAGGTTGTTTAATAGAAATAAAATAAGATTTTTTGCTCCATAAGCACCCTATGTATTAAACTGCAATATATGTATAATTATCAGGGCTTTTTTTCACTTTTACCTGAATATGAGCTATATATGTATCATATCTTAAAGCAACTTCAAAACAGCTATGAAGTAACATATGCTCATCTAGGCTAAAATTTTGAGTTCAAATGTTGCACCCATAATTAGGCATCTAAATATAACAGCCTGATTTTTGAAAGATGTGAGCACATTTAGGTACAGTGACTTGATAAGATCTGCTGTGCTCTGCATTTCTGAAAATCAGGCCATATATGTAGGTAGCCTAAATATAGAATCGTGAACTAATTTAAGACTTAAACACACTTTAAGTTACTGGGCATGTTTCTCAGTTCATGTTATTCTTAAAGGAGAAAAACAATGATTCCTGGCAGTGATCCTTGTCTGATTGGCACCAATGACGCTTCAGTGGGAAAGTACTGCTCCCTGATTTTAAAAGTATTTTAAAAAGCTCTATGACGGTTCAATGTTGTATAATATTACCCCAGTTTAAGGCACCAGCTCTGTCTTTAATATTCTAAATTTACTAGATATGTAATGGAAAATTGTTTAGGTAAAGAAGTTTCAGTGGAAATGAATTATGTATGGATAATTGAAAATGTCCGCTCTCTTCAAAGCCAGTATGTTTAATGAAACATTACTTGCTTTAAATAAAACACATTTTATATTTAACAGAGCATTTACAACTACCAGTATGTTTCTTTTTTTTTTTTTTTTTTTATCGGTAATATTTTCAGGGCTTATTATAAAACGGTTTCAGGCCTTGTTTTGGTTTTCTAATTGGAAGAAATTTTAATTATTTTAGTTATCAGTGGTTTTATCTGTAGATTTAGATTCGTCAAGGAATAAAAAATGTATTTAAAAATGTGGCATCACTGCCAGAAAAGCACACAATAATTGTTATTGGTAATCCCTTGCAATTGTCAACAGTACTGGCATTGGCAACTAGACAAGGCAGAGTGTTGAAAAAAAGCAATTATTCTTTAACAAGGGCATTCTCTGTGTAATGTGAAAACTAGTCCAGAAAGTCCAAACTCTAGTCTGAATGTATTCATTATGATTCTTTACCCTTTGTCCAAGTTTCAGTTCATTCATTTTCTTATACTTAAATTTGGCATCTTTTGTTAATTGAGACTTCTCATAATGTACATCAGGCTAGGATGTGGATGAATGAAATGGAACTGTGATAGTGCACCAGCATTAACATTGCTCCTTTCAAGTTTTGGTTAACTGGTTTTGGGGTTGTTTTTTAGTGGATTTTTTCTTTGTGTTGTTTTTTGTTTTGTTTTCCAAAAATAAATTATTTTTTGGTGGACATTAAAAGAAAATACAAGCATAGATCTGGGCAAATTCTGTAGTAGACAGAAAAAAAGACATTAATTTAGAAAAATATTCAGAAGTTGAAGAGCACTGTACTTTTGTGTATAGGCTATGTTTTATTACAGAATAACAGTATAATTCTTTGTAGACAAAATTTTCAAATCTGGTTAATTATGCTTGTGAGACAGGGTATTGGAAGACCGCTATTAAACAAATATTAAGCTCACGATTTCTCCCAATGTCTCATCATTTCATTCTTCTCCCCAATGTGGAGAGAGATGATCCTGCAAATTTATTTACCCTTTGGAAGAAGAGTAAGTTTTAAAAAGGAATTAGAAGTATCACTAATGTTGCAAAATATTAACAGTCAAGTTATTAACATATTTCTATATTTCATGAACATGCTTTCACTTCTAAACAAGGAATGAAAATAGCTGCGGTCCTATGAAATCTCTGCATTTCCTCAGAAGTGTTTTAAAGTGCAAAATGCAGCTATCAGACTGGTTATTATTAAACCAAGAATGTGATTTCAAATAAAATTCTTCCCAATGATCAGTTTTGTGACTTTCTTCCTTCCTCTTCTTTTCATATGACAGAAGTAATTCATAAACACTTTGTGGTTTAGGCAGCAAGGCGGGAGCAGAAGTATCTAGAAAAACAAAATAATAAAAAAAACCCTCAACAACAACAAAAGAAAAAAAAAGAAAATCTGTAGCCAGAATGACAAATCCTTAGGCACAACTATAAAACATACAGATCAGTAGCACAGAGCCATAAGAATATATTGACTGTGGCCCAAACTCATCAGAAGATTGATCAATCCAGCTGACTTGCATTAATAGTGAAATAGAAAGAACGATGCGATCAATGATAGGCATGAAAGTGCAGCGGTAATGATGCCACATCTAGCTAATCCAATAATGGAGAACCTGATGTATAGCATATTGGAATTCCACTGTTCAGGCCCCTGTCACAATAAAGTATATCCTGCAATTATGGGGAAAAATTGAGCAGGCAGCAGTTGAGCCAGCCTAATCGGCCACTGCCACAGTAGTTTTCCTGATTAAACACTAAGTTAAGTGGCTCTCAAACACTGCAACTTGTCTGCATTATAAAACATAATCCTTAATGTGAAACTTTGTATTGTAATCAAAGCAAGCTATGAATATTAAAATGTGTGCAAGACATCTAGTTAACTGTGGGCATTTTAACGATTTATAAACTGGTCTCTCACTGTTGGCTACAAGGACCATATGCAGAATTGAGAGCCACCAGTTTCCCATGCTGAAAATCAATTAGACTTAATACAGGCTTTAAGACCTGATGGGAAAAATAATATACTTCGCAGACCCTTAGAGAATTTAAATTTAGTTAACTTCTGTAAATTTTTTCCCATGGTCACTGATTTTAGTCTGCTTAGTGTTACATGTTGATTCAAGGAAGCACAGGTTTTTAGAAAATAGTAATATAAGTACAACCAGACCTGCATCTGAAGTTAGGAATCAGTGGTCATCTATTATAAAAACTGCCCACCAAAATAGTGTTTGTCGCATTAATAAGAACTAAAAGACTTTGTTCCTTTTGAGTATTGATTTTCTGCTACTACTTTAATAATGATGCAAACACTTTATTTTTTACCTATATGAGCCTACCTATTGTTGTTTTGACCTGACTTTGACATTGGCTTGACCTTTTAAGACACAGCTTTGTGGGGAGGACACTACAAGCCTGCGCGGACCAAGCAGGAGCACAGTGGATGTTCCTGCTTAGAGAACTGCTCTTCAGTCCTGCCCTCCCCAGGGCCGAATGATCTGGGGAGCCTGGTTCTTTCTGTGGGGCTTGGAAGGGAACATTCAGAGGAACAGTGGAACCATGACTCTTTATTTCACCTTAGTTTTTGTCAACCGTGTTTCTTTGTTTGGTGGGTTTTTTGGGTATGTGGTTTGTTTTGTTTTTTTTTTTTTTTGGTAAAGATACATGACTGGTCTCAGAGCTGCTCAGCGTTCAGGGAATACAAGGACTGTTGTTTATGTGTGGGTTTGAGCAATTGCAGAAAGGGAAATGGATGGCTGCCTAACCACTGAGGAAGCACCTAAACCAATCTGTAGATCATTCTGCTTTGCCTTCTGGAAATCGCTGACTGCTTTAATTCCAGTACTGGATGGGTATTTTTATGTTTCAACTATGTAAATTTGCCACTTTGCAGATACAAACATTGGTGTATAAATTGGACTGCGGTTTTGACACTATGTAGTTATTGAGGCTCTTCAGTAGAACCTGGTGCCCTTTCTACATGCAAATGTAGAGTTTTTTTCATAAACAAAGTAACTTTGTTACTCCTGCTGTGCTTTTGCCATTAACGAAGTTGCTACGGCAGAGAAGCTTGGGGACAATTATTTAAGCAAATCGCAAACAAACAAACAGATTCACGTTCCTGTGTGTTAAAGTGTACTGGTTACAACTCCTGCAACAGATTAGGAGCTCTACATGCTTTGCTTAAGCATCTTTGAGTCTGCAGCTCCAGCAGCAGGATGGGCAGGTGTGATCAGTAATTGTCCAGCCTTCTCAGTTTAATGCCCTAGTGCAGAAAAGCCAAGACTTTTAAGTCTTCAGCACACATCTTCTATTTCCTTTTCAATGCAATGTAATTTTCTCAGTATTGTCAGGAAACTCTATCAGCCAGTATTTGCACAGGGCTTTTCTTCTTCTCTTCTAAAGTTGATTACACCTGTGGGGAGTAAAATGACAAAAGAAATGAGGTTCTTCACATGGTTACAACGGGAATGCAGGGATGAAATTGAGGAGATAATTCATTCTAAAGCTTCTAGATATTTCAAAGTGTTTGTTTTCAATATAAAAATTAATTAAAAACTAGATTAATAAGTGATTAATAAGTCCTGAATTTTGTTTCAGGCTGGTTAATTGAGTTGATGACAAAGACTGTATCTCTTTTTTTCTTTTAAAAATACTGCAGTATAACCAAAAAATAAGAAAAGGTGACCAAGTTGTGAATGTAATACTACCATACTAGATTTTAATAGCATCTGTTTCTGAGAAATACATAGTATGGTGTATATTTTCTGAACATATTTTTGATTGCATGAAGTGTTAACAGTTAGCTTTACACCTCCCATCATAAAAGTAATAATAAAAGGAGAGTTCAAACTCTGTGATGGTAAATAATGCTGTGGAACAAACCTTTGCCTTTCCTCAGTCTTTGTTCGTTTCTTTTTGCCACTAGGGAATTATTTTAATACATGAAAACTGTATTCAAGTTATGTTCCTGCAGTAAATGAGATCTACAAGACTTTATTTCTTTCCAGGACAATTAATTTCAAGTCAGCCTATGTTAAAGATAGTACTGAGCGGTGTGTTTTATAATTGCTGGAAAGTTGGACATGCAGTATTAGAATAGAAATATTGGGTTTCTTTTCAAGTTTTGAGTAATCCCTGTAGACTTGCAAGCTGCTATGAATAATTCTGTAAAGCCTAAGTGAAAGAGTTCAGATATCTTTCCCTCTCGCTTTTAGATTACTGCAGTTATTTGAGGCAAAAAGTCATAACACCTCGATATTAAGGAAAACCAAAGCACTTTCTGTTAAGACTGTAGTAGCAATGGGTAGCTTAAAGACCTCAACCTAAACCAACAAACTGACCATAGCAATGGTTTTATACATTGTTCCCCCTCAAATAAATTGTTATATGCTACCAGTCAACTGTGAACTTAACAACATGGTATATTCATAACAGAACGACTTATGCAGATGCTTAACTGTGCTGTTAGTAGTTTAATATAATTAAATAGGTGTTTATATCTTTATGGACCATTCCTTCATAAAGGAATGGTTTTATTTGTGGTACCTCGATTTGCAGTGAACTAAGGCCTGTGCTATATGCTGGTTTTGCTTTGTGTTTTGTTTTTTGTTGGGATTTTTTGGTGGTTTGTTTTTTGGGGGTGGTTTTGTTTGGTTTGTTGTGTGGGTTTTTTGTTGGTTTTTTTGTGGTGTTTGGTTTTTTTTTTTTTGTTTGAGGGGTTTTTTTTTTAATTTTCACATATGGCTAAAACTTACTGCATAGCAAAAAGGACTGGGGAGGTGAAGCAGCATGCTTGGAAACTGTTTCTTCCATGGGAATCTGTGCATTCCATGGAACTGCACTTACAAGATACTGTTGCTTCCATTTTCCAGGTGCAGTTATCATTCATGACCTTCAGTAATTTCTATGTTGTGCTCTTGAAATAAAACTTGTAACACAGATCGTGACCCTAGAAGGTCTTAGAGACTTGCAAGTACCTTAAAAGAAGGTGTTAATGTTTTTCCCCAGGAAAAGAGAGAGGTGGTTTACCCTCCCCCAAAGTATTTTTTTATCTGTAATTAGCAAAGGCAAGATAATCCAAATACAGAACTCAGTGAGCTAATTGAGATAGTATAGCAATGAGGGACTCTACTGGGATCAATTAACATGATCCAGATACTAAAGGAAAAGCAGAATGTTTTCTCTTTTTTTCCCTCCTATGATTTGTCACATTTGTCTCTTACATACAGATTCCTGAAAGCAAGAAAAGAAAGGTTTGTGGTTTTGGTGCTGGTTTTGTTTTTGGTTTTTGGTTTTGTTTGTTTTTTAACACTTCCGGAGCAATAAAAGTCTTTCAGAATGATCTTCAGTTATGCTGACAACCTGCTCGTTTCTTTTACAGTCTAGACAAAGGGCCGTGTACATCTGGGTACCATTGGGACAGATTGTTGACTGGTGATCCAACTTTTTTGCTATTTAACACCAGAATTGCTCTCATGTTGAAACTTAGGCTCTGATTCTTCATCTTGGTACGTTATGTTATATATTTATGGGGTTTCTGTACTATTTGTTCCTATTGTGCGATGTCCTTAGAACTGAATATAGGTGGTTAAGGTAGCTTTTTCTCACTGGTATTGTCTATAATAATGCTGTATTACAACATATATGTGACTACGTTTTACTGGTGGTCACAGGGCACAAACTTTCAGCTTTTTGAAATTTTTACAGTAAACACTGGGAACTCATGTCAAGACTGTCAACAATAATATGTTAATATTTTAAGTATTCTGTACTCTTTTTTTTTTCCATATAATTGAAGTCATGCACATGGCATTTCTCAAATGACCCAGTTGTGAGTTGAGAAGTGCCCATTAAGGGAGAAAGGACGAAACTTCAAGCACCTAGTACTAGGCTTTAAATCATTCCAGCCCCACTAGAACATAGTATTTTCTATTCCACATAAATCAGTTTAGTTCTTGTCAGAAGTGACAGAATGCTAACGGTTCATTCAGGAAATCATTTACTACTTTGAGGAGGATTTACTCTGTGTTATCCTGATCAAAGTTGAAGTTTTCAAGCTTAGTAAGAGTTGACTACCAAAGTGTAGTAGGAAATGGGAATTTCTAGTATGTCTGGCAAAGCTCTATTCATGCGTTCTTCATTGCCACTAAACAACAGAGAAAAAACAGGTTTTGAAACTTGGTTATTGGGCACTACAAGGAGTAAAATGCAGTGAAAATGGAGTGCAGTATTATTTTTTTATTTTTAGAAAATAATTCCAGACATTGGAAAGAGACTTTATATAACCTAGTAATGAAGAAGTTCTTTTCCTGTTCTCTGGGCCCCAGGCATTCCACATTTCTGAAGCTGGAACATGACATGTACAAGAAGAATGTATGAAATCTGTAAGATTATTTTTTTTTTTTAATACCCAGATAACCGGTGAACTTATTTTTTTTCTCAGAAAGAGATTATAGGTATATTACATAATTGGTTCAGAACTATCAAATAAGAACAAAAGTGACTCTCATCCTCCTTCCCCCCGTCCTTGACCCACTGTGAAATGCCAGATTTGTCTGTGTGTCTGCTCATGGAGATGGGTATTTAGATAATGATGGCAAACCCGTTTAAAATGCAGAACTCCTCACTCCTTGGTTTATTGGTTTCACTCAATCCATTTTCTATTACAATGCTTATGGACTTGGATTTCCAAACCCCACCCCCATTTTGCTTATGCTTTTGATTTGCTTTCAGCATTTTTTTTTGTTGTTTGGGGGTTGTTTGTTTTTTCTCCAGAAGATAGATGGTGGCAACACTGTTTTCTGTAAATAAAAAACAAAACAGCTGGTTAGGTGCAAGGCGAGACTAGACCAGCAATGCATGTTTGCTTCCAGTGTTGCAAAATCTCCTTTGGTTGTTCAGAGGAGTAGGTACATAAACTAAGCATACAGTTATCTCCCAACTAATGGTAACAGTAAAAAAAAAAATTATGGCATACTATAGATTCAGTACCTTTTCATCCTGACTTGCATATTTAAACCCAGACTTAAGAAAAATTTATTGCAGTCTAGTAACTATAAAATACGAAGAGGAAATAAAATCAATGTTGGCCCAAATCTTAGAATGCAAACCACACACACACGTACGCTATAAAATGTGGTAGAATACTGCCAGTATTGAATACTGAATCAGTGGATCCAGCTCTAGGAATCAAACAACTGAGAATGACTGTAAAAAAACATACAGGAAATTTAAAAATCTGTTTAATAGATGCCTGCAAATTGTTGTTTTTATAAGATCAAGGTATTTTTTATTCCCTTCAGGTAAAAAGAAGTCTCACTATTGATACATATCTGACTTGGACAGATGAAAGGTGATTGGCTGTTTTTTCCCCTCTTTGCAGTGTTCTTTGTCAGAAGTCTCCAGGCTGCTAAATGTACACATATGGATTACAGTGTTTTAGGAATCAAGTTGAGAGGCTCTGGAAAAAAAAAAGATATCTCCATGATGTATTTTAAGTCTGTCTTTATTTACTAAAGAATGCTGTATAGTCATTTTAATGAATTATTGAACCTTACTAGAATGCAAAGCATACACTGAGGAAGAATTATGCTTCTCTTGCTAGGCCACATCTGTAACCCATCATACACAGAGCTGTGAAGTATAGATTCTAGAAAGAGGTTTCCCCTTTTTTACAAGAGGGCTTTATCTTCATTAAGAACCAAACAGAGGTACAGTGAGAGCTGAGAGTGAGGGGAAGGGGGGGTGTGCGGTGTGCAGATCAATTTTATGGAAAATTCTGATGTTTCAAAACATATTTTATCTTTATTTAGCATGACTGA
Organism: Podiceps cristatus; assembly: GCA_000699545.1. NCBI lineage: Eukaryota > Metazoa > Chordata > Aves > Podicipediformes > Podicipedidae > Podiceps > Podiceps cristatus. The sequence continues at coordinate 7,656 of KL290102.1, read as the reverse complement.
TTTTTTTATAACCCTCAAAATAAAATGGACAGAGCTTTACTGGTGGTTGCTCTAGAACCACAGAATCTCTGTGACGTGGGGACTCAGTCCAGTGGCAATGGTGCTCGGCAGCTGCAGGTTCTGGGAGCCTTAGTCGTGTGCCTGGGTTGCATGGAAGGCTCAACTCCCTAAAAACCTACCATGTCAGTGTCTCAGTAACTGAAGGAGAGGGGATTGAGCTTACAGAAAGCTGTCAGGGCATTGTTAACTTTAACACTCTGCAGAACTTTCCATCGTTGATCTGGCAAATTAAATGAACAAATGCCTTTAACACCCTGTTCATAACCAGCTCTAGGTATGCAACAGTACCTTTCTAGTTGCCTGTTTGGTCACTTTAAGATTTTTGCTGTCTCTGAATCTGTGGATTTTGACTGAAGCTCTTGTTGTATGTCACCCGTTTTCAGTTTTGTCCGTACTGCTTGGTATTAGGAAGTGGCACGCTGGTTCCCGTCTGCATTCTCCGCTTCCTAGTCGTTTCTAGGCTTTCGGGACTATCCCATGGTCTTCCGAAACTTTAGAAATTCAGATACCTTCATGCCATGTAGCAGATGCAAGGCAAAGGCTGCATTTTAACTAAAGGTGCTTAGTTCCTGCGAGATTTACTTCTTTATGTAACAACGGGCGTTAGATACCAGAAATGACATAGTTTAGACTTATTTGTCTGTGATTGCCGTTACAGTGCAGTTGAGACAAGGTTAAGAGTTCTTAAGCAAAAGTATCTTTTGCCAATGGAAATTAATTATTATTTTTAATGGCATGTGCCTGTTAGAGGCACATTAGGAATTTTTATCCAAGTAATACAAGACAACCCTGTCTCAGAATATGCATAATACGGATGTAAAAGGCCTGAACTCAAGTCTCTAGACACAATTAGAAATCAAAACAATTGCTATGATATACTGAAAAGCTAGGCAAGTAACCTAATGCAGAGAAGCATTCTCTACCCTCTTAATTGCTGTTTATCCCATCTCAGTAAGTGAGGTAATTGATGTTTTACTCTCAAAATTGGTCTTAGTGTTTTAGGTAGTTAGCAGACTAGAACGGCTTTTACATCATAACAATAAAAATTGATTCATCTCATAAACTAATAGCAGGCTTGAAAATTTTGCTAAACCTGAAGACTACCTAGCTTAAAAATAACTAGTTTGTTTGGATCTAGATGGTGACTAATCTGATGGAACCACACAGAACATCACCACACTGTTCCTGCTCTTTTCAATTCTCCCATTCTCATTTCCCCGCAAAGGCCCCATACACCAGAGCTTTGAGGAACTCCAGATTATTTCTGTGTGGTACTTTGTTTATTCCTGTTTAAGTGAAACTAATTGTTTAGTATCACAGCAGACTGGCTAAAAAGGGAGTGGTTTTTTGTTCTCGGTATTGCTGTGTTTGGTACTGCAATTATCTTGGTAACTTTTTCTTTTAAATGCTTATTCAAATCAACTGTTAATTGAGAACTCATTTTAATAATGCAGACAACAGTGAAAAAACACTACTAATTTTGCTTATGTTACTATTTAGAATCATAGAATAGTTTGGGTTGGAAGGGACCTTTAAAGGGGTCTAGTCCAAATTGAAATCCATGATTCCTTACTGGCATCGTGACCATTTGAAAACTGTTGCAAGTGATTACATAATGATCTTTAGGTGCAAGCAGGAGCAGCATTTGCAGTGCCTTGCCTTGTCTCTGAGTACTCTGAACCACAGGGAATCTAGGATCATTTTGGTAAGTGCAAGGATCTGGAGTTATTCTTCCGATGGCTGCCGGAAGACTTTTACTCTTCTTTGCATCCCAAAATCTAAAATTACCTGTTTCAGTGGAGTTCCTCTGCAATTTTGTTGCTGTAAGCAGGCACAGAGTACTGCCTTTAGTATGCAAGATTTACAGTACAAATCAGACAGAAAAAAAGGTTTTTTACTTGTTGTACTAGATTCAACAGTTTCAAGATATGATTGTTTTGTGGCTATAAGAGCCAAACATGCTGCCTGACTGTACAACCTGCAGTTTCACTGCATAACATTTTTTTGAGTTGTGAAAAATTATGTAAAATGCTCCTTATGGCATGTTTGGTTTTACAGTTCACTAAACATCTGCCTGCTGTTTCTTCTGACGCAAGCTTCTTGCACTTACAGAAATGGTCAGGTGATTTGCATAATGGAGAGGGGGTGTGGATCCTAATGCAAAGCCCAGGTCAGGCTCACGTAAGGATAAGAACACCCCTAGTGATGGATGTGCACATTTTTTTCTCTGGGACCAATTCATGCAGAAACAAAGAAAAAACACTTCTGGGTTTGGGTATATTTACTAAATATCACACTGAGGGTGTGAAGGTCTGTCCCTAAACTTCATGAAGGCATAATTCCTCTATGCCTGTGCTATGCTTTAGGAAAAGACTATCACCTGAGGGGGTCCACAATTTGATAAATTAGTGCAGTAAAGGCAACCGCTGCCTTAAGTTTTATTATAAAACAAGCTGGTAAGTGAGACAAAGAGTATGATATTTGTGGTTTTATTTGGGGGGGAGGGTCAAGCATAGAATTTACCATTGCATTTCCTGCATAACAGAGAGGGATAATTTAGAAGACAATGACATTTAGGACATTTACTTCCTGTCAAAAACATGTGTGGATTATAGGATTCTAGTGCTTAATTTGCATCTTGCATTTATGTCTTTGCAATTCTCTCCCAAGAGCTACAGATAAGTAGCACTTTTATGTTTCATAAATACTGAAGTCAAGTCATCCACCAAAAGTTCAAGTGTTAGGTAGTGTGATACATGACAAGAGACTATCATTTTAAATGAATTTACTTCATGGTGTTCACCTTTTTTTGCAATCAAATTTTAATGACAAGAATATCTATATAAAGTGTATGTAATCGTATAGGCATGGATTGTTTCTCAGTAGCAAGGTTTTAAATTTGCACACAAGTCCTACTTATGCCAGAAGTTCTTACCTGTTTAACAAACATACCCTCACCAAAAAAACCCAAAAAAAACCCACTATTTTTTTGACTAACCAGCTAAATTAACATATGGTAGGATGCTGTTAATTAACTCAAAGTTAAAACAATTGTAGAATTTAAATTGTTAATGTTAAAAATTCTACAGATGAATTTATTAGGTTAATACTGCAGAATGAGATTTTAGTATGGATTATTTCATATAAATTAAACTATGTTATATATATACACGCAAATATATATATATCTACACACACACACTCTTTGACTTTTAATATTTTAATTAGAAAAAGAGTAACTGAGGAAGGGGACAAATCAAAATCTGGATATCCATCAGTTTATTGGCTTCTTGCTGACCTGGCAATATCTTGTATTGCTTCTTCAGCCAATAATGTGAACCTGCCAGATAAAAGCTGTTTTTTGAGGTTTTTTGTAATTTGTCAAGCATCAGTAACTGAACGAACTTATTTTTATCAGCTCACAAGCACAGAAAGTAGCCTTCCAGATGTTGATAACACACAGGCAGTGTCTATAGTAGTAATTTGTAACATAACTAGCTTTGGTAATTGTCTGAAAATCCATGTCTGTCTTCAGCGATATCCTTATTGTCAGACTTGTATTCTCTCCCCTTCCTTGAAGTGTCTTTCTGAGTTGTTATCTGCAGTTAGTGTAATTGGCACTTCAACAGACTAGTATTAATTTTTTGATTCAAAATATAAGAAACTATTCTATGTAAAATGGAGTTTTTACTTAAACCCTGTCTAAATTTTATGTTCTTGGCCTATAGTTTTTAGTCATTGTCGATTATCTTCAAAAAACTTACTATGCAGCATATCAGATTTTTTGCCTTCTTTATGTAATGCAGACCCTTAGAATTCATTTCAAAAGCTGCCAGCAGTACCTAATACTCAGATATTAATTAATATTTCCTTAAATTAGATAAATAAGCAATTAATAGTTGCAAAGTTACATTCTGGTAGAAGCACTGTGGCTATGGTCAGTGCCAAGTCTTTCGCTTCTGACTCCCTTGAGCCACAGTTCCTACGTAGGTATTGACTGTAAACTATCCTAATGAAAACAGGCATGTTGCTACAATGCAAGTAATCATATTTGCATTGTAATTTCTGAGGTGGAAGAAGAAAGACAAAAATGAAGGGCCTCACCTGGAACTACCCTTCGAGTAGGCATCTTAAGCTGCACAGAAAATCATGGATGAGTCATTCTGGTGTGACTGCTCACTGGAAACAGAATGAGTTTGTATACACTTCTTTCAGAACACAGGCTAAGTCCATTTACTGCAAATGTTTGTTTATGGTGAATATCTAGAATATAAAAACCTTCAGATGTTCACTGGTTGTCTTTCAGCCACTGGGACTGTGCTCTGTTTCAAATGACCTTCTCAATGCTCAAAGTATTTTGAATTTGTAAATGCAAAACAAATACTTGGGAATATTGTACTGTAACGTTTTAAGGAGCCTTTCTGTAAATAGCCCTGTCGCCATCATATTGTTCTTGTTGCCCCACCACTTAAACATTTTCTTCAAAATGACACTTAAAAAACTTGACAGCAAAAAAACCCTCCCTAGGTGGACTGTTGGTATTCCTTATCAACTTGAATAATACTGTGGCTCTCTCAGACTGTCCATTGCATCCATGGATAGGTCCTATTTTTTGTTTGTATTTTAATTTCTTCCTAGGGCTTGCTTTCTACTACATTTTTTTTAAATTGTAGTATAAGTTCTAAATAGTTGGTAGTCTTCTCAGTACATATGTAGTGGTGACCACTGATTAAACTGTTATGCAGTTTCATAGTAATTGTAATAATTCTAAGTTTTGGATTGGACAGGCTGTGATGTGTATCTATTTGTATGTGTCTCTATGTCTGCATCTTGTGTAATGTATTTTGAGGCGGCCTGAAAATGTTCAAACTTGTATCAGGGAAATGTTCCCATGCACATGCAATGCTGAACTGCTGTTCTAGTCCTAGCTAGGCCTATGGTGTCTGGATTTGCATGTCCTTACAGAGAATGGATGACTGATAAACACTTTTAAAAGATCTTAAGTCTCCCACCTGCCACTGTTAGTTAAAGGAACAAGATATACTTCCCCATTCTGTTCATGTTCATGAACTCACTAGAGAATGACACCAGAAGACTGAACAGTATTTCCAAAGGGGTTTTTTGTTGTTGTTTAAAATTATGGAGTCTGACAGCATCAGTGTCTGGCAAGACTGCTGTCTTATATAAAGACCTGCAGTCTTGAACTATTGTTCAAGTTCTTTACAAATTTTTCCTTGATAACATCCTTTAAAGAGAGTAAATATTTTAGGCTTTCTTCCACTAAACTCTAGTGGAGAGCTTGTCATAATGACACTCAACTATTGACCAGGTTCTTCATGCAGTCTTCAACTAAAAGAAATAAATAGTTCATTGCATGTGGTTCAATCCAGAGACATAATGAAGTAATTTTAGGATTGAAAAGCACTGTATTTAAAATTACAGGATGTGCACAAGGTTTGCTTCTAAGGTCTCTTGATCATTAATTAAATATGTTACGGCTTTCAGTTTTTCTCATTTATCTGTACAGGTTTATATATTGTAAATGCATTATTTATGTTTTCCCTTAAGTGCTCAGTACTGCCAGGATGTTTCTCTTAAACTGGCACAGATAGTGAAACAGACAAAGCAAGAGAGGAAATTTGGCACTGATTAGTTGCACAGAATCTTGTGTTGCACAGCTACTTGTGCCCAAATGAGCCTTTCCCAGATGTATTTTGATAAACTCAAACTGATAAATAGACAGATAGATGGCATAATTCTTTAAACTATGAAAAATACTTTTTTTTTATTAAGGAAAGTTTGGTTTGTTTCATTTATTCTTTTTTTAATCTCATCCCAATAATGCATTATCACTGAGCCTTCCTGCTTTTGTTCTGGAAACCTTCTAGTATGAAGAGTGATGAGGGAGCCATCTACATCTCACTCTGAGTGGAAACGGATTTTGTTATTATAGCTGAAAGAGTTTGGAACCAACCATTTGCTGAACTTTGAACAAAGGAAATTACCGCCATTGGTGTGTCCTGCATATCACCCCTGTTGTCTTCCTCCATTTGTTTTAGTAACCAGAATGCCATGGTTGCAGTGGTAGATTGATTCAAAATGTATTTTGAAATACAGCTCTCAGATTCATGTGAAAGCTGTTTAAAATACATTCTGTTCTATTTGCTTTGTGGGATAGCAGATAGATGTTAACACAAGGTCACCCTCTCCTGACTTGTCTGCCTTTGTTCTTATTCACTCCTTGCCTCTCCTTTGTATTCTCCCACTACCTCAGTCTTAAATAACATTTCCTGTTCTGGTCTCTGTGATGTCAGATCTTTGACAATTTCATGTTTAAAATGACAGTAGCAGATAGCCTTATAGATGACTAATTAAAACACAGAATTAATTAGCTGCTTAAATAGTCAATAACTATAACCCTTGCTCCACTCTACAAATATTTGATATGCTTTATTTTTTTACAAATTTTGCCTTTCTTCCATTCCAATATCCCCCCCTCCCACCATCACCTTTGGCTTCCAAATACCCGATGTTCTTAGAAGCCTGCATGTTTACATTATTAGCATACATGAAACCAGCTGTTTGGAGTCAGACGGGAGGTCTGTCAGTCCCAGGTACCATCTTTAAGCATGCCTATGGAAGAGGGGAACAAAGCAAGCTCCTCCAGAATTTTCTTCTAGCCTCCAGGAACTTTGTGTGGCAAAGGTGGTGTCTCTGCATGATGGTGTCATCTCATGCGTCTCTTCTATAAGTTTTTCATTGTGTGTTGCTTTTTGGGTTTGTTTTGATTTGTTTCTTTGGTTTGGTTTGGGGTTTTGGTTTTTGTTTGTTGGGGTTTTTTATTATTTACACATTGTATGAAAAATCATCTTTTCACTTAATGTAGTTGAAACTGGCTACCTATTGCTTTCATTTGTTGCCACCTAGGGGTTTTTTTTGGAGAAGAGAGGAAGCAACCGTTCTAGCTTTGCTGTCTCCATGGATTAGTTATTATTTTTCAGACACCTACCAGCCATCTCTTCTCCAGGCTGAAGCATCCTGGCCTTCCTACTTGTTCCTGTCTAGATATAATTCCTTATCTTTAACCACCTTTGTCACCTTTCTGTCTGAAGTCAGAATGCCTGTAAATCTATGCAGCTAATGTGAGGTCAGAGCCAAAAGTTTCATCCCATGGGGAAGAGGACAACACGTTCTTTTGAAGGGTGATTTTAAAGGCACAGTCCGAATCTATCTCCCCTATATCTAAATGGAAATAAAATAGTAAATATAAATTTCACAAAGTCTTTACAAAAGACTCTTAACAATCATCTTGGAACTAGTACCACAGAATAGCTTGCAGCTGCTGTGGAATAAACAAAGTTATCTTCATAGTTTACCTAAACAGGCAACCAGTATGTCCAGGTGCTCCAGCATGATATGGTGAATGAAATGGGAAGAATTGTAAATCTGTCCTTGTTTATGTCATAATTTTATCAGAGAGACAAAACTTGTGAGCTATGTGTGGCTGTGCAGTACAAAGGTAAGATTGTAAAATACATTACAGATGAGATGGATTTTCTGATTTAGCGGCTGGTCACAAGTGGAATTCCCCAGGGC
>KL290101.1:771-13013 GCA_000699545.1 Podiceps cristatus | reverse complement strand
CAGCCCCTGGGCGAGCTGGTGCTTCTGGCATCCCCCTGGTCCTCTGCTGCAGGCTGAGAGGGCATCGCTGCACAGCAGGGTTGGGAGAGGTGGGTGGCAGGGGCCATGCAGCCGGGCAGGAGTCTCTCTCGCCTGCTCGCGGGAGGTCTGGAGACAGAGCACTGAAGCGGGCTGCCGTCACGTGCGGGTTGGATGGGGTCTGCCTGCCCTGGCAAGCGTGACTGCTCCTTGGCAGAGCAGCCCGGAGATGAGCGATGAGTGGAGTAAACTGAGTGGGCGCAGAGCATTGCGAGCCTGGAGAATATCTGCGGGTGCTGAAGTTACCAGATCTCTCGGCAAGCGCTCCCCCTGCCACTGCTAGCCTTCAGCAGCCTGCGGGAGGGGTGTCTGCAGCCCTCGGCCCGAGCCAGGAAGAGATCATCTCGCCTGGCAGTTGTGTATCTGGTGCTGTGATAACTGGCTTCCCAGTGCTGACACACTGGTTGCTCGTGGTGGTGGCTCATGGCCTGTCCTGGGACATCAGAGTGTTGGCAAGTGCCGTAGAAGGGCACAGCCCAAGTGAGTTACAGGGGGTTTTGTTGTCTGGAGATTTCTGAATTCTTAGATGTGTTGACAGATCAGTTTCCAAAGTACTCAATCATATCTTGGGTCCTGATCTGTCTCTGCCTGCCCTCTGTGTCCCCAAACACTTATCAGCCCTGTGTCTGCGCTGAGCTCTCCAGCTGCTCGAGGATGTAGCTGCTCTGATGCTGTCTCTGAATCTTGCAAGTGTTTTGGCACAAGGCTTCCCAGCTCCTACTGATCCCCCAAGCAGGGGGGAGGTCGTGCTTAAATGAGAGGCTTCCTTGGAAATGGGGGTCTCAGGGTTGCGGTGCTTCTCCTGCCCTCAGGCTTCTGTCCAGCCAGTTTCTTGACCTCAGTGAGGAATTGCTGTTGAGCGCTGCTAGCCCTGCATGCTTGTGCGGCAGAACACGCTCGGGCTTCCTGTCAAAAGCATGTTGCTGAATGCAGTGGTGCGTCTTTTCAGCGGCTCCGTCCAGGTGGTAACTGAAGCCCTTTCCAGCCTTGCCCTGCCAAGGGTAGAGTGTTAGTTACAGCTGTGTTGGGGTAAAACAAAGCCCAGCTTGAGCTGAAACTGCACTTAAACTCCTAAACAACACCTGTACTAATACCACATTTCTGGGTCTGTGTTTCTTTTTTGTTAAGAGGTTAACAGAACAGCCTGGGCCTGTTTCCAACCTGAGCCAGGCTGCTAAAGCTGGATTGCCTGGAAAAGCAGTGGGGAGCACCTTGAAAAGCCAGGCCTCAGAAAGTGGGAGCAGTGACTCGTCTGACAGTGAAGATGAATCCCCTGCGGCCCAGACACAGCCTCCGCCAGCTGGTAGGTCTCCTGGTAGTGGCCAGGACCCCCTCACCTGCCTCCTCATGGGTTTCCTTCTCTCCCCTACACGTGGAATGGCCCAGCCTGCTGTGATAGCTCCTGCTCTGGAGAGCAGCTCTTTCTCATGATGACAATCTCTTCTGTTTTTCCTGCAGTGAAAACCAACGCAGTGCCCCAGCCGACAAATGTGAAAAAGGCACCAGCTCCGGCACCAACACAAGCCCCTCCACCTGCAGACAGCAGCGATGATTCCAGTGAGGAGTCAGATTCAGAGGAAGAAATAGTCCCACCTTCCCAGGTAGGGAGCTGCTGACCCACTGGGTGTGGGTGGTTAGTCCTGTACGCTCGGGGGGGTCTCTGGACTTGCGAGGTGGTAGCTGGTGGGTGACGAGCAGTGCAGAGAGGAGCCCTCCCATTGTCTGGGTCGGGTTTTCTTGGCAGCATCCCTGGGTGTTGCTGACCCTGGCTCTTGGGTGCGCGTCTTGGCCGCGGCAAGCTTGTAGTGTGAGAGAGCAGCGGAGGGTGCAAATGTTTTGGCAGGAACATGACTAGACGTGTGAGCCCAGACCTTCTCTGGGCCTCTGACCCCTTTGTCCTACTCCAGGGAGTTAGGCTGGAAAAGCAGCCAAATCCTTGCAGGCAGAGGCTTTCCATGAGCTGGGTGGCTCCAAGGCAACCCACCCTTCGTTTCCTCCCAGCCCCCTGGGTGTGAAGTGTGGCTGGAGCTCTCAGGACTCCCCTTCCACAAGCCTTGGGAGGCTGGAAGGATCTGCCCTGAAGGCAGCACAGTGGTCCTGCCACCTTTCAGCTGGAGGAGGCGGGCTCCTGCCCTGGAGAAGGGAGGAGACCCCCGTATCTGTGCAGAGGGGCTACTGAGTGTTGTGGAACCGATGTCTGCTCTCTCGCACGAGTCTCTTCATGTCATGCCTCTTTGTGTCTCTGTGCCAGCCCCTCGGGGCCATGGCCGAGCTCCCTTAGGGCCTGAGCCACCTCGGCGTGAAGCTGGCTTGGGTGTCTCTGCTCCTCTGTGGCAGCCTGAGCCTAAGAAACCGGGTGAAGAAGCCTTGACTGAGGAACGTGGCTGCCCTTCCTACGTGGTGGTGGCTTGGCTGGTGCTCTGACCCCAGGCCTTAGTAGCCAAACGAGCTTCTTGTCACGCACAGGCATGTCCCCTGTCCGGCCAGCACCCTTGCTGGGAGAGGGGGATTATGTGCCCTCAAGGAAACCCTTCCCCATGTTGGCCTGACGCCGTGGCCAGTGAAAGCTGTCTCCCCCCAGCTGGTGGGCAGGCAGCCAGCCTGAGCAGTCCGTGATTAAAGCGTGTTTATAGTACCGAGACTGTATAAAATAACACAGTTGCTGTAACTTGAGCTTTGTGCAAGACGGCTGAGAACTCACGTCGGATTGGTGGCGCTCTGCTCGGTGGAGCGTTGCCTTCCTTTCTGAAGGCCAGATGTTGTGCGAGGGGAAATGTCAGCCCACAAAGGCCCAGCTTGTCAGAGATTTGGAGAGGGAGGGCTGCTCACGTAGCCTCGTCTGTAACGCAAACCAGGAGGCTGAGCGCTCCTGCTCCCTCCTCTGCTGGTATTTGTGTCTTGGACCTGATGTCAATGTCTGATTTCCATGCCCCTGGCTCTTCTATTTTTAACCCCTCTTACATTTAGTTTGATGGGAGGTTTCAAATGTGAGGCAACAAAACTGCTTCTTGCTCATTTGCTCTCTGATCTGTGGCTTGCTTGTGGAACTGAAGGCAGATTTGCCCCGTGGTTGGTGTCTTTGCTTTATCACTGTTGCCAATTAACTCTGTGTGTGATTTTTTTTTTTTAAATTTTTTTTTTTTTTTTTTAGAGTGTAGGTGACATCCTGGAGTCCAAGTTGCTCACTTTGCAAAGCAGGGTTTGCAGCTGTGGTCTTCCTGGTGCTGCGGTGGATAGGGATCTCGCAGCCTGCAAGCACATCGCGCTTTGCCCTCCTGTCCTCAGGACGTGTGCCTTTGGATCACTGAGCTAATGCTTTAAGCCCTCCCTGGGCACTGGCCCTCACTTCTCTGCTCCTGGCTGTGCCAGAGGCCCTGCCCAGAGGTTCACAGGAGACAGAGCTGGCCTGTAAAGGGGGAAAAAATAAATACGAGCCTTGGTGCTGTGCTGAAAATGATGGAAGGGCTCAGGAGTTAGTGGTGGATTGGCGTGTGCTTCTGTCTTTTTTCCCTCCAAGTTGTGCTCTGTCCTGATTTTCTTTCTCATCTATTTTAGAGTCTGTCCCAGCAGAACGTCAAAGCAACCAAGGTTTCGAGCGCAGTGACTGCCAAAGCTAATGCCACGACGCCTTTGGGGAAGGGGATAAAAGCGCCTGCTGTCCCTCCGGTTAGCAGAGTGTCTGAGAGCTCGAGCAGCGATTCCTCAGAGCATGACGTGCTGGCAGGAGAGGTAATGACGGAGGAAAATAAAGTGGGGAGCGTCTCTGGGGAGAGTGGGCAGAGGAGTGTGCTGGAGTCTGAGGCTGGTGCAGTGTCCCTGGCTGAAAGACCATGTTCATGGAGGGGGGGGAGAGGGGGGCTGCTCTATTTCAGCCAGTGTTATCGCACCATAAGGTGAGGCAGATGAGCAGAGGGTAGCCCTGGTACCTCTGCTGTTCCTGCCTCCCAGCTGGCTGGCAGGTTTTTTCCTCCTTTTGTGAGAGCAGTGCGCTGTAAAGTCAGGAGTTTGCTTGGCCACAGCTGCCTGCTTCTTCTGTGGGCCAGCAGGAGAGGGGGGTCTCTGTGCCCTGTGTGAGAGGTTCTTGAGCTAAGCTTGACACAAACTGCCATAGTAGGGCTGAAGAAGGACCGAGGAGGTCCCAGCCCATCTGCTCTGGGCTGCTTCTTACAGTTCCTGGGCATGAGCAATTGTTCCTCCTTCCAGATGCATTTTGTCTTCCTCTCCCTAGGCTCCCCCTCATCCTTCCCTAAAGCAAACGGTTCCTGTAGGAAAAGCTCCTCCAGCCAATGCTGCGGCTCCGCAGGCTGCTCCGCTGCTGGGAAGTCCCCTCGCCAAGTCGAGGAAGCCAGGCCTGCAGCCAGCGCAGGACGCCCGGCTGCACCAGGCTGCGCTGCCCACGCAGGCGGAGGAGACCTCGGACAGTAGCAGTTCCTCAGACAGCGACGAGGAGGAGACGCCCCAGCAGCCCCCTAAACCTGGTCAGTTCTCCCAAGAAGACGCTCTCGGTGCTGCTGGCCAGGCCAGGCTGGGGACAGGGTTTTGTTCTCCTGTGAGAGATACATCACCTTGACATAGTGATTGGAGAAGGGTTCCTCCTCTCCAGCTTGCCAAAGCACCCCCTTCTTTGGGGGCAGCAGGCCTTTTGGTGGCAGTAATGGTGCTGGGTAGGTGAGCTTGGCCCAGGCGACAGTGGTGTATTTAACGGGATGAACTCTGCTCCTCCAGCAGGCTCGCTGCAGAAACCAGGAGGGACCCAGCCGGCCCACAGCTCCTCCTCGGACTCCAGTGAGGAGGAGGAGGAGGCAGTGTCGCAGGTATGGCACCTGAGCAGGCTGCAACCCTATTGGGTCTTGCACATGGCTCATAAGTAGGACAGTGAGAGGATCAAATTCTCAGCTGTAGCAAACGGGATGCTGAGGGGGTTTGCCAGCACAGAAGTGGGAGCTCGCTGGTGCTGGGTGATGAGCAGGGCCTTTTGGTGGGGGCAGAGAGGCTCTTGAACCTGGAGTGCTTCCCCAGGCGGGCCTTGGGTCTAGGGCTCACAGTGCCTTCTCCCGGGGGAAGGGATGGGAGGAGGTGGTGCCTTGCAAGGGTTAAACCAGGAGAACCGGTGCACAGTGCCAATAGCAGCAGGATTTTTTTTCCCCTACTTTTATTTGTAACTTAACCCATGTCCAAGCCTTTAAATTCCCTTTGTAAGTAACGTGCGGGGCGTGCAGCACATCTGCAGTGCATTAGCTGTGCGTGGGTGCGTGCTGATGGCCAGAAGCCTCCCCCAAGCCTGCTTACTGGGTGAGAACCAAGAGGAGACCCTCTCGCTGTCAGCTCTTGCTGCTGTTGGCTCGGCCAGTGTCTGTGGGTGCTGTCCCCTTCTCCTGGCAGCCCTGGCCTCTCAGCAGGGCTCGCTGAGTGGTGCAGGATCACTCCATGGGTGGCCAAAGGTGGGCCCTTCACTTGGAGTAAGGGGCAGTAGAAGCAGACAGATCTGTGTGTCTGGCGTGTGGGAGGCTGCCCTGCTGTGACTCCTCAGTGTCTCTGCTGTTTCAGTCCCTCCTCACAGGCTATCTGGGCCTCTCCAGGACCCCAGCAGCACCCCAAGCACCAAAGACGGTTTCCCCCCACCCCGTAGGCAAAGTGGGGCAAGGGAAAGCAGCCGTGACTGCTGCAAACTCCCTTGCCAAGGCCTCCGTGAAAGCAGCCCCAGCTGACGGCTCCAGCAGTGACAGCAGTGACTCCGACACAGACATCGGCCAGGTGGCTGCAAACCACAAAGCAGGTGGGTCTCCTTTGGCAAGATCAGGAATCCGCTTGGCCCGGGAGCAAAGCCGTGCTGGCACGGGAGGGTGACACTGGGACGGGCCCTGTTCCCAGCGTGTCTCTGCCGAGAGCCCAGTGGTGTGGAGTGCTGCTGCCGTCTGCTGGCGTCCTCCGCCCGCGGCACGGCCCTCTTTCTCCTGGGACACCCCTCCTGTGCTGGCAGGCTTGCGAGGCTCTGTGCCTTTGCCTCTTCCGAGTTCTGCTTTAACCCCAATAATTAATGCAGTTAACGGGAGTTGTCAGGGATCTCCGTAAAACCAATGCCCACTGCACTGGTGTGCTGCAGGTTACGCTGGCTGAAGAACATCTGCTATACAGTGCTGGTATTCCAGCCTCCCCTTGGTCTTTCAGGGCCCTGTAGCATGTCTGCAGGGGAAGTGAGTGGGAAGACCTACAGAGAAACAAAATGTCTTGCCATTTCCCTATTGCCCTGCTTCTTTGGCAAATTGTAATACTCAGAGCCGGCAGCTGCTTCTGCTCTGGTGTGACCCTGGCACCTTCAGATGAGCTCCAGTCTGGCTCTGCGCTCTGGCCCGCTCCGGAGGCTCAGATGGGTCTGTTGGCCTCTGGGCACGTGGTTAAGTTGTGCAAAAAGCTGTTGAGGAGGCCAGAACTGGAGACAGGTTCAGGAAGGCCCAGGTGTGCTGGGGGACAGGCCATAGGTAATGGTTAAACGTGGTGGTGTGGATGCCCCCTCCACCTTGGGAGGGCCCTGGCTTACTGGGGGTGGTGTCCTGGGGAAGGACTGCTCTCTCTGTGGCACACATCTCGTGCTACAGTTTCTTCTAGTCTAGTCCCTATTTGTCATGGATGTGGCCAAAGCTTTTGTCACCCTCTTCCCTCAGCAGGTACTTGATCTTGGGCTGAGGCATCTTTCTCTGGCTCTGCTGTAGTTGGGATGGCCAGCAGGCTTTGCTTTTGAGGGTTAACCACATGCTCCTCTTCAAAATCAAGTGTATTTCCATCTTCCAGTAACTGTGGTCTATGCAACGAATTCTTCCTGACTTTGTTCTCTCTCTTGTCGTCACTTCTGCAGAAAGCAACCCCCCTCCAGGGCAGGAAGCCACTGAAGCCTCCAACAAAGAGAAGGTAGCAGGAAAAACGGAGCCAGGTCATGCCAGCCTCAAACCTTCCCCAGTCAAGAAAACCCTGGCCATGAAGGAGAATGATGTTGGGGCAAAAGGGGCACAGGTGGCCCCAGTGTCATGCACACTGTTCTCCATCCCGCAATCGGAGGAGTCGAGCTCGGGGAGCGAAAGCGAGGTCACCACTGCTGCCAGAGTTCCTGCAGTGCAAACACTGGAAGGGTCAGAAAAGAAGAAGAAGAAAAAGGAGAAAAAAGAAAAGAAGGAAAAGAAGAAATCTTCCTCCACAGCAGACAAGGCTGTGAAAACATCCAAGAGTAAAGACAAAGAGAATAAAAAGCAGAAAACATCTCAGAAGCGGAAGCTGCCAGCAGAGGATGGGGCTGTTGGGCAGCCCAAGGAAAAGAAGCGGAAAGGGCAAGCTAGCGAAGAAGTACCCAAAAAGAAAAAGAAGAAAGCAGCTGGTGACCTGGAGAAGTTGCCGGGCAGCAAGGAAAAGAAAAAATCAGCTAAAAGTAAGCATCCCTCGCTTGGGGCTGCACTAGCAATGGGTTCTTGCAGCTGATGCACCTTCAGCCTCTGGTGCAGGGCCTTGTGAGTAGCACCCACTTTCCCATTAGCTTCCTGCTTGGCTACTTCCCTCTTGGCCTACCCAAAGCCAACGCCAGATTTTTAACACCCCGCTTCAGCGGTTTCCTGCAGTCTGAGCACGAGGTTGTGTCGCAGAGAGCGAGCTGGGCTCTCCTGCCCCTCTGTCCCATGTCCAGCAGCGGGAACTGTGTTCATACTCGTGCTGATCCTTGCTGCTTGCGCAGCAGGCTGGTGTGCACCTTCTGGGGCATAACCTGTCCCCCCGGGGCTTTCTCCTTGCCTGGCCCTTGCCCTGGCTGGAAGCAGCTCTCCAGCTGAGGGCGGGCAGAGGGTCGAGGTGAGTCTGCGTTGAGCCTCCCGAGGCCTCCTTGCCCCCCTCCTGTGGCCTCCCCGCCCGCGCTGGCCTTGGGCGAGTTCTTGTTAGTCGCAAGCCATGAGGCCCGTGTTCTGCGCTCTGTGCTGTGCCCCGCTCTGCGTCTGCAGTGCGGAACGGTCTGTCACCCCGCTGGCTGCCCCGGCTCCTCCGTGGCAAGCGCAGCACGTGCTAGCGGCGAGCTAAGGTGAAATGTGGCCAGGGATGGCAGGCAGAAGGTCTCGCCGTGCTGCGGGCATGGCAGAGGAGGCCCGGCCTTCACATGCGCAGGGCTTTGTGTTAGTCAGAGCTTCCTGAACACGGCCCCTTGCTGCCAGCCCTTTTAAAAACGATCGGCCTGGAAATCTGCGCTGTCATCTGCTGTGTCAGCCGCTGCTGTTCCCCGTGGGGTGGCAGTGCCCCTTCCTTACCCCATCTGATCAGTGTCTCTGCTGCAGCTTGGTGAGCGCCTCTTCCAGGGGATTTGGCTCGGGGCTATTACTGCTGCTTTCAAACCCCTGGAGAAAGAGGAGGAAGGTACCAGCCTCCTGCTCGTTGCTCCCCATTAAGAGTGTTTCCTACCCCTCCTGTCTGCACGCGCCTGTAGTGCTGTTTGCTGCCCTAATGCAATTTTTTTTCTTTGCAGTGCAGACTGTATTTGCAAATCAGAGCTGATTTTGCACTGGATCTTGTCTGCTTTAAAAAAAAAAAAAAATATGGAATGAGTGGACCAGATCTGCCAGGGTTTCTGTTCCGCAGAGATCCATCCCTTCACTTCGGAGGGGACAGACTTGTCCGCCGGCCCTTGTGTGGGCTGTTGCGCAGGGGTGAGCTGGAGCCTCTTGGAGCAGTTGTGCTGAGCAGAGCCTTGTGTCCATCCTGCGTTAGTAGCTCCCCTTGCTCTGCTTTCTGGCATGTGCCCAGCTACTCCAGCGCTGAAGCGGTTCCTCGGGGCGAGTGGGCAGCAGGAGGTGGAGAGAAGGGGATCCTGTGTAATTCTGCCCACACGTGTGCGCGGATGGTGGGATCAAACTGCTTTGGCTCAGAGGTACTGGAGAAACAGCCCGGGGCACAGCTGCCTTGTAGCAGGGCTCTGCCCTCCCCCAGTTACTGCTCTGGCAAACTCATTCAGGTTTGGATGGGATCAAAAACGTGACTGGAGATGCTCCTACCGCTCCGTGCTCCACCTCAGAGGTTGGCAATACCAGGGTCCCTCTCTCAGTTGACTTTTCCTCTCACAGAGAAAAAGAATGGAAAAGAAAAGAAGAAGAGCAAAAAGGTGTCTTCGGAAGGGGAGCCTATAGCAGATGGCTCTGCTGAGGTTCACAAGAAGAAGAAGAAGAAGGTACGTGCCAGACCCTGGGATGGGGTACCACGGGGAGAGCTGATGTGAACCGTGGTTGCGATGCTCATCCCTGCAGCATGCCGGGCTGGGTTGGAACAGGGCTGTGTCCTGGCCTTGCTGGCAGGACAGAGGAGGCTGCAGTTAAATTGTGGCTGGTCTTGACGCCCCGACCGCTGGTTGCTTGGGATTGGTGTGTCTCAAAGAAGGGTTTGTTCCTGTATTCCTCCCCCAGGAGAGATCCCTTTCCCTGGAAGGGTCTAATCCAGGGACCCTTTTGGTGGCAGAGAACCTCCCCGAGGAGGAAGTGCTCTTCTTCAGCTGTCTGTCTGGTTTTCAGCAGAAACTGGAGCTCTGAGGGCTTGGCAGGTTACTGCATTCCATCCCAAGGGCTCGGAAGGGAGGCAGAGGGAGGCTGTAGGATGTTCCTTGTAATGGATATGTCCCTGTAGCGATGGTGGCTCGTGGCTGGGTCCTTTGTGCTTGTGGTACAGATGATACTGATTTTTTTTTCATATTTTTCTTTTTAGAAGAAGAAAACAGCTGAGCCTGAAGGATTGTGAGAAGGTACATGGCCTGTGGGGACTGTCGGTTGGCGCCTCTGAACAGCGGTAACCTTGGCCAAACTCCGTACTCCTGGGCCAGTCTTGGGAAGACGGTGTGCCCTTGAAATGCTCGCTCAGTCAGCCTGGCCTTAAATTAGAGGGCCAGGGAGTGGAGCGGTGTAAGGAAAGTCATGCAGCAGTGTGCTGGCTTCTCTGGATGCGTTTGACCTCAACTCTTTAGCTGCTGAGAACTGGATGTCCAGCCTGGACGTTGCTCTCCTCTGGCATCGGCAGAGATAAGCGGCCTCTGGCAGTGTCTGTCCCTGCTGACCACAGGGAGCTTGGAAAAGTGATGTGGATTAGATGGTGATGCTGTAGCCACCTGGACGTGGACCAGATGACTGCCCTGCTCTGCTCAGCTGTAAGGCTGTTCTCCTCCTCCCCATCCCTAACTCTTAACTCCTCTCCCCAAAGGTACCGCATCCCTGTGATTAAGGATTTATGGGTGAAGATCAAACAGAAGAGAGGAAAAGGAAGCTCATCAGGAGAATTCCTTTTTTTGTTTTGTTTTTTTTAAAAAATAGTAATTTATAACTTCTTTTAACTGTGACTTTTAGAGCAGAGCAGTGTAACTTTCTGCCTCCTCCTGCCCTGCTGGGGCCCAGAGACGTGTTTATTGCCCCTCCCGCCAGCTCGCCTGTTGCACAAGAACTGAACTGAAGGAGGCGGTTTGACCAGAGAAGAGCCAGCTTGTATAAACTGCTTTCCTCCTAGTTGACACCCAGCCATCTCTTTCTTGTCACAAAGCTATATTTTTAAGAAGAAACTTTTACCTTTCTTTTTTTCCTTCCCCTTCTGTGATTTGTGGTGTCAGTCCTTTTGCTACTAGGGAAGAGAGCTCTTGGGTTTACTTTTTATTCTAACACTGACGGCAGTGATGATCATGTCCCCGGAGTTGCACTGAACAGCTGTGTCCAGCAGCTGTTCTCGGCCAAGGCAGCGTCCTTTTTTGTGGGGTTTTTTTATGGAATACAAAATAAAAAAAGAAGGGTGAGATTTTACTTCAGCTGCTTTCAAAGGAAGAGGGGAAGCGAGGAGCCCTTTGGCTCAGGGACCAAACCCAGGCCAGGGAGGCAGGACAGGCGCGGGGGCTGAGCCAGGGGCTCAGGCTCGGGGGGACGTTGCAGGTTCACCCATGTTCACAGGCCCTGCTTCAGCCCCTGGGGAAAGATCAGTGGCGCTCTGCTTGCTCCCTGAGGGAGAGCAGGCGCTGTTGCTCCTTGCCTTTGAACTTCCAGCATTGGTTTGTATGGTTTTTTTCTTGTTATTAAAATGCTGCGTAGGGGCGGGTGCTGAGAGCAGGGTTGTGCGTGGCCCTGTGCGGACCCAGCCTCCTGCCTCCCTGGCAGCTGCTACCCTGTGCCTCGCACTGGGCTGGTGCCTGGTTCCCTCACTTCACTCCCAACCCTGGGGTTTAGCAGGTGAGGAAAAAGGGACGGGAGCCCCTCGTGCTCCGGGCTGCAGGCTGTGCTGGCGAGGGCAGGGCAATGCGGGCGCGGGAGGGAGCTGGCTTTGGCGCAGGGGGCTGCTCTCCTCCTCTCCCCCCACGCTGCGGCTCACCAAAAGGTGATTTCAGCCTCCCAGGCTGTGCTGGGGTGCAGGGGGACCCCAGGGTCCAGGGGAGATTGAACAAGTGATGGGCCAGGGATGGGGTGAGCAGTATGTACAATCCTGAGCAGGGGCACAGGTGTCAGTGCCCTGGCAGAGATTTTCCCTTTTTTCTTAAGATTCATTTCTTTTTAACCTAGGACAGCTGCAAACTTCAAGTACTCCCATTTGAGTTGTTTACAAGACTCTCATTCAAAAGTTTATTTGAAATAATTAGCTCGTGAGGTCATTTATAAAGGAACTATCAGATATATTCAGAAAAATTAGAAGCCCCTCTGACTCCAGGGTCAGCTCCTCTGCCCGCTGTTACCCACTGCTGCGGCTGGGCTCCAGCCTGAAGGCAAAAGCTGAAGGTGAGCATCTGTCTCTACACAACTGAGGCATTCCACAAGAAAACCCGCTACTCTAGTGATCTAACAGGGCTTCAGCCTACGGCGGTCAGTTAAGAAGCTGATGGGGGTGGTTTTGCTGCTTTTAATGTTGGTTCAGTGTAAGAAAGCATTAGTGGCTTGTTCTTCAGCATGGTGAGCTCTGCGCCTGCCGCATGCCCGTGAGCAAAAGGAAACAAGATTTTAGGGGTCTGACATGGTTGAAATCACTTTCCAGCCTCTTTTCCCGGCTCTGGGAGGGAACAGTGGCTCTAGCACTGGTCCTGGTGGCAGCTGCAGCCCGGTCTGGTGCCCTGGGGCTGGGGCAGGCTCACAAGCGATGCCTCGAGGGGCAGGAGCGCAGGGGAGCCTGCTGTTGTCTCGGGAAAGCAATGA
>JMFS01139388.1:0-19190 GCA_000699545.1 Podiceps cristatus | reverse complement strand
CAAAAACTAGCTCCATCATGGCTGAAACCAGAACACATGATTTGTTAGCTGACATCTAGGAAATGTGCAAAACCAGCTGACAGTCTTTGATCTGTCTCATTCAGTAGAAAAAGTACAGATTATAGCTATATTCAATGTTTGCGAAAAAATGTAGAGATGAATGTCCTTTTGATTCTGAAAGTAAAATTAATGCCTAAGAAAACCACATCATGACCTTTGGAGCCTCTTCCATTATTGAGCCTGTCAAGTTAGGCTTAGCAGATGGTAAACATGATTATGGAGAATTTTTTAATATTTTAATGTACAAACAATAATGTATTAACTGGTGTTGTTTAAGGCATTATTTGAGATATGAGGGGTTGATGTCCTTATGACAGATCCATAATTATGGAGATGCTGAGGAAGTAAGTGCACTGGACTTGTGACTGACAGATGTGGTGTCCAGGCACTCCATTGCTGGAGAGTTACTGGGAGGCATTGGACACACTTAAGCCTTGGACATCAGTGCTACAATAATGATTCTGAGAAATTTTAGAGATTAATTAAGTAGAATGTAATATCACAGGTTATGTGTTTTACATTCGAAGAGTCTTTGGGTAACACATAAAAGAGGTACGGACCCATTTCTCATTCTTTCAGATGAGACCCTAAATATAGAGCAATTAAATCATATTCTCTCATTCCAGGTTACTTAAAACTGTGTTTCCTCCATCCCTACCTGACAATAGGAAAATTGCTATAGCAAGATGGAAAGTGCACCCATGCAACATAAACTAAATCTTCATGACAGGCTGAGGGAGTTGGAGTTGTTCAGCCTGGGGAAGAGAAGACTTGGGGGAGATCTTATTGCGGCATTTCAATACTTAAAAGGGGCCTGTAAGAAAGATGCGGAGAAGCTTTTTAGCAGGACCTGCTGTGATAGGACAAGGGGTAATGGTTTCAAACTGAAAGAGGGTAGATATAGACTAGACATAAGGAAGAGATTTTTTACCATGGGGATGGTGAAGCACTGGAACAGGTTGCCCAGAGAGGTGGTGGAAGCCCCATCCCTGGAAACATTCAAAGTCAGACTGGCTGGGGCTGTGATCAACCTGCTGTGGTTGAAGGTGTCCCTGCTCATTGCAGGGGGGTTGGATTAGACGAGCGTTAAAGGTCCTTTCCAACCCAAACTATTCTATGATTCTGTGATACTGGTGTTCTGGAGCCCATCCTGGATAAGTATGGAAACTGCACCACTGCCACTCCAGTTGAATTCTGAGCACATATGAGAGCAGAACTTTGAAATCTTCGATCTTTTTACTGGTGGAAAACCTGAGCACCCCTAAGTACGAGTAACTGTTCTGAAGATTACTATTGTGGATTTTAGGCACCTCATCCTTTGTTTGCTGACAGTGCTTCAGCTTCAGTTTCAACTTCCCTGTGATGTGGCGGGTGAATACATTAAAGACTGTAAGATAGGTAGATACTGTGAGAATGGGAGCCTTATAAATACTGGCCCATTTTTATGGCAGTGATAGAATATGTAATTGACATTGTTCAAAGCTGCAGAGCTGATTTTATGTGAGGTCTGTATTTTTAAAATTTCAATTAAGCTTATATCTTCTATTTGCCATTCAGGCATACTGTAAAGTTGTTACAAGTCTTTTTCATGCATGACTATGAAATATAGCATGTTAATTGTTGACTTTAAAACAGTGGTTTTCATTAGAACAGATTATTCATAGGTGTGTCTCAAAACTGCATGAGAGTCAGTTACTCAGTTTTCTAGTTTATTTATTCATAAAGTCTGAAGCACTTAGCAAGAAATGAAACAAAAATGTTGAAGTACAGCACATTCTTCATTTTGATGTATCTATGGCTTATGCTTGTCAAAATATTAATCTTTAATCAATGTTTGAAATAAAGATACTAGTGCTCATTAAATACAAGATCTGGAGAAGTAGTTGTCGTTAATTAGTAAAGTGTGACTTGTTTATGGATACTAAAAAACATTTGAACGGCCTACATGTTAAAGATGCTAGTGGATTAATTGTGAATGTGAAATATCTTGTTATTTCTCATGATTCAGAAGTTTACACTGTACTTCCAGATTCTTAAAGGTATTTGGGCATGCAATTTCCACTGATCTCAGTAGGAGCTTTCTTCTATCTAATTAATTTCTAAGAATTTTCTTTTTTCTGTACTGATGAGACACATGTTCGGGGACAGTGCCAGAGTAGCTTTCTTATTAGAATCAAATACTTATCAGTGACATATTATAAAGTTAATCCTGACTATTCTTGACTTTTTTTTTTTTTTTTTTCATCATGGGCTTTGTTTATCCAGAATCTGAATTCATTTACCTAGGGAGACTCCCTGCTTTAGAGGTGATGGGAGCTGATAAACACCAGAGGCAGTGTGAATCAATGAATATTTTGTCGGCCTGATCAATCCACAACCTAGATAAACAGTCTATGGATAATAAAACCTGTTCAAGTCCCTCATTTGAGGGAGTCTGGGCTGCACATCAGGTAATAGTTAAGGAACTGAAGCCTGTAATAGGTCTGGTCCTTACCCTGAAATCTCTGGCCATCTTTCAAGTTCCATAATGCCCCAATATAAGCAAGTCTTTTACTGGATACCAAAGACACTTCCCAGAGAAGAACTGAGAGTCTAATTGAATATTTAGACCCTGCAATTCAATCATAATTAGACTTTGTATTTCTTCAGAACCAGCATTAGGCTGAATTGTTGCCTTCCTTAATTGAAGTCAATGAGTTTTGCTATGGAAAATAATGAGAAGGAAATGGGGTCCTGAGAATGCTTTAAAGGAGAAGGGTGAAAAAAAATTCTGATGTATAGTGCCAAACTGAGATTTGTTCTGTGAAATCAAAGAAAATTTAACACGAGGCTAGAGAAAACAGGAGAGCCAGCAAGTATGCTCACTGAAAACCACACAATTTTTGTCATTTTGAAAGGGAAAAAAGTAAACCAAGCAGAGTTCCACTCTGTATAAGAAGAATGCTGGTTGACACAGGAAAATATCCTCTAGTGATTAAGTCACACAGTATTTACAAAGGAATTCAGCCTTGTGGTAGTCTGGTTCTACAGTTATTAAAAATGGGAGTTATAGTAGGGGAAAAAAACCTCAAGCTCAAGAACATTAGGAAAATACAATGTCAGAATGTTTTGATTTCTTTATTGTCCTGAAATTCTGAAAAAAGTTAGAATTTTGCATTACACTGCAGGCCATATTTACAATAGAAGGTCTGAACTGAACTAATTTAATACCCAATTTTCCTTTGAAGTACTGCCTTTGCACCTCTTAAAAGGATTAGTTTGTAGGTTTAAGTAAAGATGGGAGAAAATGGGTTTCTATCCCATGTTTAATTTAAGCAGAACTTGATTCTCCAGAACTTGTTGTGAGTTCAGGGGAATAAACATTGCAAGCAACTCTGAAAACATGCTTTTATGAAAGGAAATAGGAATCAAAAATCTGTAGGGAGCCACCTCACTGGATTAAAAAAAAAAAAAAAAAAAAAAAATCACTGAATATTTCCATTGTGCTGTGTAGGAAATAGATGGATATGTTCATGGTGTTGTAACATTTCAAAGAAAACTCAATATAGTAACAGCTTGCAGTCACTAATATTAATTTCAAACAGAAGGCTGAACTTTCCTGCAAGCAACAAAAATATGCTTCGTGAATGTATTAATGTCTGCAGACATTGCAGTGTTGCAAGCCTTTCTTACTGTCAATTGAGAAGCAATGTGATGAGGCATTTTGAAGAATCATTTTTTTTTTTTTTACTTTTGTAACTAGTAATGTTGTTTCATCTAATATAGTGAAATGGCAGGACTATGTTACCCCTTTCACTTTTTTGCTTTTTAAAAAATACAAATAATTATTCTCAAATACATTATGTTAGTGTTTTAGCATTTGAAAACTTGATTTTGATTGAATGATATCAAACAGAATTGAAGAGTTTCTGAACTGTACAGTTGCAGCCTGAACCATCAATTTCCACTACAGTAATGCAGATTGAAGTTACTGCCATTGAGGTGATATTTATTTGTTAACTCTGACACTAGTATTTGAAAAAAAAAATGAAAAAAGATGCCTTTGAAGAAGAATGTTAAATATTCTTTGCTCTGTCTCTGGTACTCTGCAGAAGAACCCAGTTTTATGTCTTTGCCTACTGTTCTAATCTGCTGAGGGGGTCTAGTGGTTCATGGGCCTCCTGTTGTCTTCTCACTTTGAATCTGCTTAGAAATTGTGTTATTTCTTTCAGTGAGAGCCAGACAGATGTCAGCCATGGCTCTGAAGAGAATAGAGAACAAACGAAAGATAGGACCTTAGTTCGTTTCAGCTAAAACTATCACTTTCCCAAAGAGCTGTTTACTACCGAAATTTCCCCTATTCTCTCCTTATGGTGGACATTTATATACTTCTTTATTTATGAAAATAAATTTATATACTATTTTATTTTTGCTATTTACAGTTTATGACAACAGTTTCATGATACAAGGAAAAATATCCCCTTTTTAGAACTATGGAAATTGAGTCACAGATAGCAGTGCATGTTTTGCAAAGCCAGGACTAAAAATTGATTGCAAGAGTTAGTGACCATTATTTTACCCACAATGTATTTACTTCAGTGCTGTTAATTATATAATCATTCAGGGGAATTTAGATATTAAAGCCAATGTCTATCTCCCAGCTGATGGTACTTGTGGCCTTGCAGTAGAAGAGGAAAGTCTTGTGCAAGGAAAAGAAAATAAATTATACAGTCATATAATTGCCAACAATTCATGGACCTTAACTTTCTGAATAAAAGCAACCACTTTAGGAATACTGGACCTCCACAACTAATTATGACTAATAGGCTCTCTAATTCTACAGATTTTCATTGCCACTGTGTGTCCTGAGCAGTTCTAGGTTACTTTTACAGTTAAGGGCCATGGGATTTGGAGTTTGTTCCCTTAATGCTGCAGTATGATAACTGCAGTCCCAGTAGTATGATATGGGAATGCGTAATCAGTTGTACAGCAGCACCTAAAATGGGTTTCTGGCTTTAGTGGGCCTACTGAGTTTCCTGTGTCAGCAGTTGCTGACACAAACTCATTTGCAAGAGCACACCATGGAAAGGGAACAGAGAAAACGGTATGTGCAGCTGAGAACTAATTTCAGGAGGGACAGCCTTAAGAGCAAGCAGAGAATGAGAAAAGATGTTGAATAAAATAAATTATTTATTTTGAAATGCACAGATCAGAGCAGAAAATGAAGTTCATGGGCTAAGTCTACAGACCCTTTAAAATATTATAAGGAATCTTTAACAGATTCTGGAATGAAAGGTGTGCAAAACCTAACAAACTCATTCCACAAAGGCATGTTTACACTGTCTTAAAACTGGTAAAAGAGACTTTCTGAGCTTCCTGATGCATGGATGGGCATCTTGCTTTTCTCTTTTAAAGATACATGCCTCTAAGAAGAGACAGAAGTAAAAAAAGATTTATTTTATAATAAAAACAGTCTCTGCAAAGCTCATTTTAAAGGTCAGAAAATGGAAGACTTAACAAAATGCAACTTTTATTTCAGTACTTTGAGAATGGCTATTGGCACTATAGCTTAGAGTGCTAAAGTTCAACTTCTAAATGTTTATGCCCATGTTTTTATGCGCTAAATCCATCTATAAGAAAGATAGTCAGTGTTAGATGCTGACAAATAAACTTAAATTCCTAAGACAGCTGTATCTCTTCTCCTAAAAGCATACAGGTAATAATTGTGAAGAGGAAAGGTCCTCAGAGAAATTCTTAGTTTTGGTGCAAACACCTAGGGACTCATCCCAGATGCTCAGCACAGTCCTGTGAAAAGGCACTGGAGGAAGCTCTGTTAGAAGGGCAGGTGTGTAGCCACAGTAGTCAAGCATTCTGTGGGGTGTAATTAGTTGAGTTGATTCCTCACCCAGAGCTTGGCCTGGCATTATGTGTCACACGTATAGACTATCTCAACTGGAAGTAACAAGTCTATTCCCACTCAGAATAGCACTGTATGCCTAGATGTCCCTGAAAACTTCAATTTGTTCTCAGAAAGTCCTGTTCTTTACATCTCTTTCTGAACCAGCAAAAGCAGAACTTTGCTATAACTTTTACTATATTTTTATTTGAATTACAAACATTTCATTTAAGAGCCATTTTGGAAGCCTACATTTAAGAGTTCTCTTTGCAAGTGTGGAAGAATATTGGCTATTCTAAATATTTCTGCCTCTCCTGCTGATATTTCATCCTCCCAAAGATTTTCTATTCAGCATTGAATTCAGCTTCAGCTTAAAAGTACAGCATGACAACTTAGCAACTCTTAGGTTGCCATTAGTTTATATCTTTTTTTCTTCAGTTCATCAGGGAAATAAATGTAATTTGAAGACTTTGGAACAGATAGCACTTATGATATGTGGCTTAGAACTGACATATCAAACCTTGTCATTCACACTTTGGCTTGTGACTTTATAATGTGGGGTGTGAAATCTTGTTTATTTGGAAAAGTCAGAGTAAGTAAGATAGTAAACAATGTGGAGACAGGTCCTTTTACTTCCTGTGTTGCTCTAGTGACAGTGAGGTCTGTTCCCAGCATTGATTGTCACTGGGCTTGAGGCTGTATAAACAGCACAGAGACATGCACAGGGAAGTTTAAACTTGATGTTTATGGCAGCAGGCAATAGAGGAATAGAAATAAACCAGAAGTACATGGAATTTGGAACAACTGTAAAGGGGAAAAGTGGGAAAGGAGAACAGCAACATGTGTCTCCTAGGTAGATGTCCCTAAATGTGAAAGAAAGTATGTTAAGTGTTAGAAATAATAAATCATGAAGATGATTGGAGGGCAGAGTGAGCATTTCAATAGTAAATGTGAGTGGATTGCTTGTCAAAGACATTGAAAGTGAAGACAACAAAATAAGCTGTGAATATTTAATGAAATAAAGGGGACCTTGTAGAAGTATTCAAAGAGACCGGTTACAAAAACAGTCTTCACAGTGAGTAGGATGCAATATAGTATAATTGCTTAAGTCTACAGAGCAAATTGCTGAAATTAAGGCAGTGGTAGCAAGAAACTACATGAGACCTTGGATAGCAAAGGCCATACTATGCAGAAAGATGCAGGAAGATCGTGAGAAATCCTTTGCTTTCTAGATAGAGAGATGAGAAACAAGCTGCCTCTCACTCAGCCATGCCTTCCCCAGCTGTTGAACAAGACCTACAGCTAGGGCTCTGTAGCAAGGAGCCTGGTTGGGAGGAAAGCCCAGCAGATGAGCTGGCCCCAAACGCTGCATAGGCTTCCATCAGATTCTGTTGATATGTTTTGGGTTTTTTAAATGTGTTTAATCAAAACTTTACCATGAAATATTCCCTTTCAGAAAACTATAATTTCACAATGGGACCATATGACTTTGATTGCGAACCGCTTCTACAGGAATGGAATGTATCAACAGCTTCATGTTTTGCCAGGACACCATGCAGTAGAGACGTTGGAAGAATGTCTAACAATAAATGGACACGTGAGCAATCCAGCCTTTCTGAATGCTTAGCATATCTAGCAGTTATGAACTAAAGGCTGTGGCCTAGTTGTAAGCTCAACAAAAGATTAAACCTTGTGGTCTACGTGATTAAAGAACAAGAAATTTGGCAAGTCGAAAGACTCAACAGAATGGGAGGCAAGGATATCACTGGCATCCAAGGATGTTACTGAGTTTTGCAAAGTATTTGGCAGCTAGCCTGAAGAGTGTGTGAACAGCTTGTATCAACCAATCATTGTAACCGGCATACGCGTGTATAGGTTTTCAGGACCTATTAGATTATGAGAAAAAGAGTTATGTAAGCTAGACTAATTATAAAAGCTTTATTGTGTGTATAATAAAGTGGCACTGCCTTGATCATATTGGTCGGCATGGTTTTGTCCAAGCTCCCACAGAGACACAGTATTATTCGTCTGTGTTGGACAGAAGAAAACTTATGATTATCCTGATTTATTCCACCTTCAGAATTAGCTCGTATTCTCTCTTTTTCTTTAATTATATTAAGGTAGTAAACAACTTTACTCTCAATTAAGCAGATTAACTGTAGGGTTTGAAATGTAACTTTCCAGTCCTTTGCTCTTGCAGATTTTAACTAATGGTATGTGTGTTTACATGCATGCCTGAAGATTTATTGTTGTAACTCTCATTAGCCTGAACAAGGACCATGTGGATAATTCTCCATGTAACATGTTGAAATCTAACTTTCTTATAAACCGTGATGAGATTCATGGGGATAATTGCTGCAATCATACAGGAGATAACCCCGATGTGTTGTTTGTAACCAGGTTCTTGTGATTTCTGAGACATGTACCCATATTTCCTTCAGAAGTAACCTTAGCCTTTAATATAGGTAATAGCCTTTAATATAGGTAAGTGCTATGGCAATGGTATTAAAATATTTAAACAACATAAAATACACAAATCATTACAGTGTTTAAGTTATTGCTGGCTTGATACTACTGTGATTTATACATGTTTTCATGAAAAGTCTGGTTTCCAGCATAAATATGTAAAATGTGTGTAAGAGTTCAGATGCTTTCCTATGAGGTTTCCTACTTCTGATCTTTGCTTACACCAGTGGTTCTTGCTAGGAAAATTAATCAGGAAGGGGCAACCTGTCTGTTATTTTTAATATATCATTTTGATTTTTAAACACAACAGGACTCTACTGAACTCTGGGGCTGCTCTGCCTGTGTAGCAGTAAACATCTGATAAAGCCATTCAGTGTTTTTCATTAAGTTTCATATTCTACTGTGTAAGTGATACTGTTAGATGAGATTTGGGAAATGAACCTTACCCCTGCCTTTGTCTTCATGCTTGCACTGGCTAAGGTGACTCAGCTGCACATCATGGAAGCTTAAATGTTTCACAGCAGAAAAATCTGTGACCAATAGGAAGTATTTACTTCGTGGGGCTGGTGAGCAGCAAGTGGTGATCTGTGGTAGTTCTCTCCATTTGCCCAGGAAGCAATTGCAATTAGGGGTCTTCTGCTTTTCAGCAGAGTCAGAAGAATCTTTCACCAGCGATATAAGAATGACCAAAGAAGCATGCAAATGATGTGTAAAAAGTTTTTCTTGCTGGATTAATTGCCTCTGGAAACAGAAGGTGGAATCTTTGGATGAGAAGAAAGGAAACTGAGGCAGGATGTTATAGGAAGTATAGCCAAATCTTACTACAAGTCATCTTGGGGACGTATTTTCCC
Source organism: Podiceps cristatus (assembly GCA_000699545.1). Lineage (NCBI taxonomy): Eukaryota > Metazoa > Chordata > Aves > Podicipediformes > Podicipedidae > Podiceps > Podiceps cristatus. The sequence continues at coordinate 9,938 of JMFS01139388.1, read as the reverse complement.
CTTTCCATGAAGATGACAACCCTTCATAAAAGATCTGTGAAATTTGAATTAAAGCTCTATGATCAGAGCTTTTAAGGTATGGATGCATAAATGTTTGCTTATTTTTACTTCATAAAAATGTATACCAATAAAATAAAGGTATGTACACTTGTTTTAAAATCTACATGCTGATGTTATATTTTGATCTTTTCTCTGTAATTTAATGTTTGATTCAGGGCTCCCTTTTTAGTTCCGTCTTTACAAAACTAAAGACGCTTAAGACTTAACCTCAAGAGCCGAGCACAGTATTGCTCTCTCCATGCTTGTAATTATCACAGAACACATGTTTTAAGAGCACTAAATCTCTCTGAAGTCTTTGGAAATTTTGAGAAATGCAACATGTGTCTCAAGATGCAGAGGGAACAGGCAGAATCTTGGAATGTGCAAAAGATGTCCTTATACTGTATTATTTTTTAAACAATTCTGGATATCCAGTCTTCAGGCTATATTCAAGCTTCTTTTATTACCAGATTGGGGGTTGGACCCGATGATCTCTCGAGGTCCCTTCCAACCCCTACAATTCTATGATATGATTCTATGATCTATACTTTCTTAGCATAACTCTTCTTCTCATTCCTGTTTGTGATTCAACATCAAAAACAATATTGTTGCTTTGAAAGAGCTTTTTCTTAAGTCATGTTCAAACATACCAATGAGTTGATGCTCCATTTTGAATAAATTGGTCAAAACTAAGTGCCACTCAGTTTACTCTGCTATTACAGTGAGCAAAATTTGATCCATTGGTTTCATTTATATTATGCTTAATGGTTGTGTACTTCAGCTGGCATTTTAATATGGCTAGCAATTTAATGGGGCTTGACACTCTGTATGCTTTTTCTGTGAGATTGTTTGTTTTTAAATCAGAATCCATAGACATACCAACTAGTTCAGCAAGTAGAATATCCATTCTTGAAGTTAATGAGTTCTTGTCTATCTGTTTCTACTAAAAAAAAAAAAAAAAAAAAAAAAAAGCTGTCTGTCATCGATACCTCTTCAGTTATGCAATATCCCATGAAACATAGTTTTTTTCTTTTCGTTACTCAGAACACCTGTAGCACTTGAATTCTAGGGCAAAATGTTAAATTTCCTTGATTTTCAGACTGCTAGCAGTGCTTTTATATCTTCACTCTGAACACAAGCTGCATCACATTCTACATCCCCTTTTTGCCTTATGCTCTTCCAGAGGTGGAAGGTGCTTCTCCAAATAAGCTCTAGACCTGAGTAATAGTGGGAGGTGTGCTTTTGGGAATATTTTCTTCACTTGTGTTTAATATTTAGACCTTATAAGTTTAGGTTTAAGGACTGTGCAAAAGCTTTCAATTTAGTCTGTGTTGGTGTATCATGGCCTCTGTCTCTCTGTTAGTATTCCAAAGTCTGGTCAAATGCTTCAGTACAGTAACTTTTTTGTTGTTGTTATGTTGTTAAATGTGTAAGAGATTCATGAAGGGGGACTTTGATTTGAATTTGTTTTCAGTGGATTTACTTCCTGGGATTTAAGGTACATATCCTATCCTTGACTAATTTTGGGGAAAGTTTGCTGGTAAACCGCTTTGGGAAGCCCTGAAAGTGTGCTACTGTTTAACAGAGGGTTGATGCATGTTTGGGAGAGAACTCACCTCCAGTTAAGTTTCCTTAAAAAGCCTCGTAAAAGTTAGGGTAGATGATGCAAGAATAAATGTGTTCAGAGAGTTGTTAACACTAGTAGGCAACCTGTATGTAGTAAGTTTGCATGTCATGTTTAACTCTGATGGCACTGGTGATCAGTAACTAAGCAAAAAGGTATTCCTCCAGGGTGCTGTTAATTAAAAGACAGACAGACTCTGTTAGGGATATTTCATGGCTGCTCTTCAGAAGAGTCATAAACTCACTGCATAAATGAGTTAGTCCATGTTCCCCAGTCAGTAATGAATTTCCTATTTAGCACTAATAGGAAAATGGAGGCTTTGCAGTTTCATCAAGTGGAATGGGCAGAAACACAGAACATATTGAAAAAAACACAAATTAACTTCAACCTTTGAAATACAATTTACCTATGTGGATGAGATCAAATCATGCTCTGGGAAGAGATTCTGAAGACTTGTGAGCATTAAGCAAGTAAAGGAAGTACTCCCAAGAAATAATAATAAAAATCTGCCGTAGGAACTTGCTCACGTTTGTCGAAATTAAATGTTTCTTTAAAATCTGCCATCTTGCTGATGACCCCAGTTTTCAGTAAAGAAATACTAAATATTCACACAGTACTGTTAAATTTCACTGCACTTCAAAAATGTTGAAATCAATTCAAAACCCACTGAAACAACATTTTTTTTTTCTTTTTTTAACATAGTCTTTATTCAGGTGAGGATTTTCCCCTCTGTGGGCTGTGAATGAGCCTCCATTATTAAAGCAGAATGAGACTCAGCTATGGTTCTGGTATTCTTTTATTATAAAACTGAACCTTGGACAATTGGTACATTAATAAAGGTACCTTCTCCAGGCTCTAGTCCGGTGTTTGTTCTGTTTTAGGGCTACCAAGGGTAGCTAGGTGTAAGGCTCTGAAGGGGTCATTACTAGGAGAATTTTAAAAAGGTTTTTCAGGAGCTAAGTAGGATTATGTAATGTGCTGAGGATCTGAAGTTCAGGAGGGGACACAGTAAAACAAGGGAAATGAAAGAATGAGTAGAGAATAAGCAAACTAGAATAGTATCTAGAATATAATTAAAATGCTACTGATCTTTTTGGATTTTGAATTTGGTGACAGACAAAATACAGTTGAGAATGCCTGTAAGAAGGGCAGATGAAATGACTGGATGGTTTATATTGCAGGAATGTAAGTGCCTGCATCTACAGTTTCTAACATCTGAAATCCCTGAAGGTCTGATCACATTAGAATGTTATGAATCTGGCTGACAGACTCTCTTATTTTTCTGATGTGTCTTTCTATAGCTGGTACACAGTCTATTCTTCAGCCCCTAAAGAGGTGTCCTGAGTACAGGTCTGCTCCAAAAGGGTTTCAAAATTCAGATATATTTAGAAACACTTGTAATTGATGCATTTTAAGTAGTGTTGATTCAGCTTGGAGAAACAAACTTAGCCTGAAAACACAATATACAAAAGGAAATATTTAATTATTGAATAGGGGTTTTTTTGGATTAGGTTAGTTGGATGTTCCATATTTTTTCATTCTGTGTTCTGAAAGCTTCTGTTCTCCCATCTGATTTTCTTTACTGTGGGTTGCTCCTATAAGCCCTTGATTCAGTATGGTATTTGCACCTATGCTTTACTCATAAGCATGTGATTGTTCCCATTTCCTTACGTTGTCTCCTCTGTAAAAGATGTTTATATACTTTCATAATGTGCTGGATTGGGATCCTGACAATGCTTTTTATTATAGGTTTCTTGCCTTGGGTTTGCTGGAATGTGTTCTGTGACTTCTAGAAGGAAGTGATTTACATTTCATCTACAGCCTTACTCTCTTTGTACGTAGCATCTTGTTCTGAATACTTATGACCAGTAATAGTCTTTGCTGAAGAGGAAATTTGCTACCAGAGAAAACCATCTATGGTGGGTTTGGTTTTTAGCTCTGTGTTCAGGAAAAGGGACTGCAAATATGCTATTTGCAGCTGCAAATATTTGTTGTGTAAAGCTCATTAACAGAAAATGAAATGTTACATACCCCTCCTTTTTTAAACAATAGATCAATTTGCACTAAACCCACTTATGCAGTCAATTATAATAAATGTACACAGGTAAAAATATAGAAGTTATTTGAAGGGAAAGTATATAATACCATCATTTTGTCCAACTAAATTCCTTATCTTAAGCAGTAATGTTACAGTTACCAGTCTTAATTAATTCCCCTCCTACTAGTTGTGTGGACAAGAAATGATTTCCTGTTGAGCTTACTTGAATTAGACATAAGATGAGATGGAAAAATAACTCCCAAATTATTAAATGGTTGTGCAAATCATAAGCTAGATTTGGGATCCTTTCCTGGTGCAAGACATCTGGAGAACACCCATTTCAAAAGTGAGTTACTTCCAGTAAATCAAAGCAGATCATTTAGGAATGAGATTAGTCAAATTTTACATCACCAGAAATGTCACTGACATGATTTAATCATGGCCAATTCATGTCTGTCATGTCCTCGATATTATTTACTGAACATAGCAAACATAACACATCAACAAGGTTAATTTGTGTTGATTCTCCTAATATTAGTCCCATAGTATTGAGCATCATTTTCTGTATGATAAAAAATTTTGAGCAGTGAAGGGGTGATGGATTTATTGGAGTGCATGTTTGCAATTCTACATGCTGTCAGTCAATAAGAAAATAATCTTGATTTGCTTCCACTTTATGTTGCTCATTCTCTTGAAGATTAATTTTGAATTGATTTAACTTTTGCCAGAATAATACCTTTAAGGTAAAGTAAGACTGTGAAAACACATTGCATGGAATATCCTGTTATGAAAGTACCCTAAGGGGAAGTAGCTTGAACTACCTGTTGTAGGTGTCTAGGGTGCCCTCCTTTTCTTATCCTCGTTTTTGAAGAACTTATTGCTTGTCTTTGTCTGCCAGGTCACACTGCTGAAACTTTTCATTCTTTGACATTAAAGTTACAAAATTAAATCTCTGCTCATCTCTACCTCGGCAGGTTCCTGCAGAAAAAATATTATTTGCTAGAATAGGATCCCACCTCATACATACAAGAAGGCAGTTTCACTAACTTGTGTTTTCATACAGAAACATCTGCTTATTTTAGAAACAATGGTGCTCTGATTGCATTGTCTTGCAGTTTTCAATGTCCACATCAAGAGGGAAGCCAACAGTTATGTTGCCCTCCATAGGTGTAATTTCCTCTGAACATGTTCCAGACAGTACCTTGACTAAGAGGGAGAAAATACATGTTTGAATGAAAAGCAGAATTACATTGCATATGTAATGAAGCTGCTGTGCAGGTAACTTTAATTCTGGTTCTCTGTAGACCCTGATACCTTGCCTTAGCAACAGGTTAATATCTTCAGAAGTGCATATAAATTTTACCTATAAAAGACTAAAACTCAAATAGCGTGACTACTAGTTGAAAATATATTCCCTTTTCCAGATAGTGAAAAAGTCTTATTAACCAGCATGGATTTTTTTTTTTTTTTTTTTTTTTTTTTTTAAATTACTATATATGGACACACATGCATTTTCATTACCTGGCTTTTTTTTTTTTTTTTTTTTTTTTTTTTTTTTTTTTTTTAAAATAACAAGAATTTAAATTACTCTCTTCTAGAGTAGAAACTGAAATCAAGTTGGTTGGCAATTATACATTCTAGCCATCAGCGACATGGCTGTAAATCATGGTGAACTGAGCTAAGCAGCTTTCTTCATTAATAGGTCCATGAATTGTTGTTTAGGTTTTGGTACAATTTTAGCCACCACATTCCAGTTGGAATAAGAAAACTAGAAGAATGAAACACATAAAACTGTTCAAAAATGTTCTGATTAAACTCTTTATTCAAGCAGAAAAATTGGACTTTTCTGCCTTAATTCTTGACAAACTCGACAACAGCATCAAGCAAAAAAAAGAAAAAGGAGACTGCTCTGGTTCAACATTTCAGATCAAGGCAATTTTTCTGTTTTCATTTAAAAAACAAATTGATTTCCATTTAGGAATATCATTATTTAATATGTCAATTTAAAGAAAACTCTGAATATTTTTATTTATCTGGAATAACTTTTTTTTTTCTACAGGGGATTCCAAAATTGGTGGTTGAAAAATTTTCTATAAAATGGAGTTTATTCCATTCCAACTGATTCACAGAGAAACCACCTGTGACTCCTTGATTTGGCACTAGGTCAGAGTAACTGGACAGATATCTTTAAGAAGAATATGGTCTATGGAACTGCAGCATGTTTCCTGCTTCTTCATTTAGGTATGCTGTCTTTTGGCAAATTCTTCTAATTGAGGTGAGCTTCCTGTGTCCCTGGCTGCCATCCCATGTTGCTTTGCTGTTCCACTAGGAAAACATAAATCTGCTTACTTAAGCGTTATGCTGGTTAACTTTTATCATCATCTTGAAGTGTGGTGTGGAGTCAGGACCAAGCTCAGCTCTGTCCTAGCCTGGCACCACTGCAGTGGTCTATATTACCAGAGGGACAACTGCTCCCATTCTCCACATTTGGAGACAAAGTTGAACTTGAGTTTTGTAGCCAAATATACTGCAGGAAGTGGCAAGAGGCCTAACCCGACTCAGTGAGGTGGTTATGGACCTGTGTCTATGCAGGGCTTCTTTTTTTACAGAACAGTTTGGAGGTCTGGGTCTAAGTGAAATAATATGCAGCTCATTCTTCTCTGAGAGCTTGTTTTGATCCCAGGAGGTGTCAGAATAAAGGACCTTGTGGCTCAGTGTCCTGTCTCTGTGGCAGAAGCTTTCAGGAGATAGTTGGGAAGAGTGTCAGAACACAGCTAGCATATGTCCTCTCCTAATACTTCCTTACTTCTAACTATTTTGCATTAAAGACCTTCCTGAGCCTGGTGTGGTTTCTGTTTATTAATTATCCACCAGTTAACCACCTACAAAGAAGAGGAACAGCTACTGTTTATTTTGAACTTCAATATTTGCTGGCTTTGATTATACCCCACAGCTCAGGGGAAAGGAGTAAATGATCAGTCCCAATTCCCCTTCTCCATGCTCATCATGGATTTCAGAGACCTCTGTCATATCCCATCCCATCTTTGCAGGCCAAAGAGTTTGTCATTGAGCAGGTGCAGTTACAAAGTCTGTGGTAGATAAACACAAAACATTTACAATCATGAAATAAAATCAAATTACATTCATTCTAAAAAATGGCAATGTGCATTGGGATGACAGTTACTTGTCTCCAAGAATGAAACATACTAGTACTAGATGTAAAATTGTTCAACTTCATATATGCATGAAAATTACAGACCTAGCAGCTTAATGGTACTCTTATCATTCTGTTAAATGTGGGTATTTTATCGAAATATACAGTCATGTTAAGCTGTGTCAGTTAGGAAAGCTGTTGGAATTGCTTATATTCATAGGAAAAAAAATTTTTAAAAGTAATCTTTGTTTGTTTAAATTGTCACTAGGATCTTCTGTGTGCTTTCTTTACTACGCAGTGCAAGAAAATCATGTCTGCTTTGTTGCTGTTACATTGAAGTATCTTCTTTGTCTCTTATGACTGTTCATCATGTTTGACAGCTTTTCTCAAAGCTGTGCTCCCAGGCTCTTATTATTATGAGAGAATCTCAATTTTCATTAAGCACAACCAAAACCTTACAACCTTCTTGAGGGCAGAGAAAAGCTGTAAGTGTGCACAATGTACTTAGGTTTAAAAAGACTATTGGAAAGTCCAATTAAAGCAAATATCACAATTTTGTGAATGCCAGCCTAACAAATTTTTGAACAGTTAGCAATTTTTCAGAAGTTAGAAATCCTATATAAACTTATGATACTTATGATGCTGTGAATACTGGCATATAAGGATCTTGCAATTTCACAGCTGGAAACTTGAGTAGACTCTAAATGATACACTTCGCAATTAAATCATCCTTCAAGCATCCTTCAGCTTGCTGCCTTTTAGATCTTCACTGTGAAGCAAAATCCTACATCTCATCTTGAAAGAGAAATAAAGATGGGGGAAGAGAGAGAAATTAAGATTTAATTGTGTGAAGAATTTCAGATAAGTAAATGGGCGGCCTCTTTCTCTTTCCTAATCTTAGTACAAATGCTATTTAATAAGATACCAAAAACATTGAATTAGTATCGATCTATGCAAGATGCTACAAACGTATTTATGAGGTCACACTCATTTAAAATATTAGAAGTCTAATTACCAGTCAGGTGCTACAAAACCAAGTGGAACAATACATTTCTCTCTCAAATATTCAGAAAAGCATCAAGAAAATGTTCCCATATGCTGTATGATCAGACTAATTCTACTTTATATCAGACTTCCTATTAAAACAATCACTTTAGATAAGAAAAGGGCACATTCATATCTGTCACTGTCTTTAAGTTGCACCATCCAAACTCAGTAGTTTTTGAGAAAAGGTAAGTTACAAGAAAATGCTGCTGTGCTCCTCTGGGAATTCACACTTGAACTATTTAATTGTTTCATGGATTATTAGTAAGGTTGACTTATCCAGCAGCAGTAATTAAATAGGAAATAACAGTACCCAGAAGCTTTGAAATTTGGGATATCTAATGTGTAGCTGATTTGATAAGATAACTGGATAGATTTCCAGGCTCAAGGAATAATGTGATTTATTAAGTTCTAGAAATAGATACTGGTTCAATGAATCCTTTAGGTACCTTTACTCTATATTGTAAATATTGTTGTAACCTTAATAACTTAAATACAGTGGTATTTACATTTTATACACATATAAGGTGAAAAACAATCAGTACATACTCTTGCAGCAGCAAAAAACTATATTCTGAAACTTTTCCATGATACCATTTGTGGCAATAATTCAAATTCCAGAAATATTTAAAGCTTTGCAGAGCTTTAGTGGAGACAAATTAAAGATTTTTTTAAATTCATGTCCCTATTGACTCCATAAAGAAAGTGATTAATACTGCTGTATTGTGCCTGAGACAAATAACTTTGCTATTCACCAATTTAATGTATGTTACTTCATCTACAATTAATTAATCATTATGGCAAGTTTTACTATAATAAATAAAAGGAAGTACTGCCAAAAAACCAACAAAGGACAGCTGCTCCATATACAGTACACTGTTTACAGGCCCAGGATGACTGTAAAGGAAGGGGGGCATTGTATTTATCATCATGCATTTGGTTAAGGAATGAGCAGGATCAGGTTTGCTATGTTATGATCAGGCTAGTGAACATGCTTGGTTTTGCCTATGGCCAGCCCAATCTCCTTGTTGTCAACAGTAGCTTATTCTTGCTGTTAATGCTTTCAAAAACTTGGGAGTTATTCATAAATTCTGCTATTTATACACAAAAATTCTTCAAAGTATATCTACTTGCCACAGGATTCAGCAATTTCTGAATACATAGACTTCCATAGTTCACTAACTAAACTCTTAGAAGTCAAACTCTCTTTGGATATGTCTCTATCAACATACACACTATACAAGCAAATTAAATAGTGGCCTCTTATCTACTGCATAATAAACCCTCTCCTTCTTTCTCTCTGATAAAATTCTTGTCCATTGCTTGGTCATCTGCTGAATCAATCATTTATATGAAAGGAGGTTACAGCCTTTTTCTCTTGGCCTCTATGTCTCCAGGGTATTTGATCCATTCACAGAAAGTCACCTCACTTCCTGAATTCCTCTTCTTGGAAATCAAAAGTCAGGAAAAGCTACACACTCGATGCATCCTGAAGCACATCTCATCTTTGCTCCTTTTCTGTGTATTTTTTTACTCTTCTAATTTTACTCTTTTTTGTCTTGTCTTTAAGGGACTTCAGACTCCAACAGAAAGAAAAGATCCTCATATGCCTTGTTACAGTATGGATCATATCCACATGTGATATTAGCAAACAAACTATTGATTACCTTGCAGTATGTAGGTGTATGGGTATTATTCTATCTGGGGACCTGCATTACTTTTGAGTAGGAACTTAAGCCAGGACTCAAATCCCCCTTGACAGTACTTTATCAACATGGAATAAAAATAATCTCTTCTTAAGCAAGAGACTTGATGATTTGGGTAGAGTGTTAAAAAGGGTGAAAAAACCATATGGACAATTTAAAGCTCCCTAGAACTTTTTCAATGGAGTCCAATTTCTCAAACCCAAAAATTGCTTGTAGGAATTTCTGTTGGGAAAGTTTCTTCATACAACAATTGAATTCTAATGACAAGGGAGATTCCCTGACACATGAGCTCTGACTGTAAGAACAGACTGTGGAATAATTGCTGGAGGTAAC
>KL290097.1:0-10112 GCA_000699545.1 Podiceps cristatus | reverse complement strand
CACTTCTCTGAAGACCTACAGCGCAACAGACAGGAATAAAACCAGTAAGACAGCCTATACTAAAGCAAAAAATGTAATCGCTTCTTAGAAGACAAAATACTCTACAACATGCTAGCTACAATGGCATGCCTTAGATTTACTGGTTTTAAATGATACCTTGAAAAAATATGAGTAGGTACTCAGTGTTATTTCAATACATTCCAGTATCTTACCCAAATCTTGAAGGTGAATAAAGGGACTGTTGTAGATAGGCTGTTTACATGTTTTTTACTGCATAAACATCAAAACGATGACTCATTATTTAAGTACACTTTAAAGGAAAGACAACATAAAACATGATTTGTGATCATCAGTGACAGGAAAGTAGAGAAATAGGGAATTAAGTTCAAAAGGAAAAGGTTACCAGTAATCTCTATTGTAGTGAAGACAAATTTGCCTACTTCGCTTTTTGAAGGTTTTTAAATGGCAGTGATGGAAATATAATATACAAAGGGGGTGATCCGAAGGTTTTTAAATGGCAGTGATGGAAATATACAAAGGGGGTGATCTCCATTTTCATAGCTGACCTGATCTTTTTCCTTTACCTGAACTATCAAAAGCCCCAAAACCAGGCTCTGCTTGAAAAAAATCTGTTTTTACTCCAACCAGTGAGTTCTGTTGTTCTTGTAAACTTGTGAATGAGACTGAACACTACAGTTTCTAATTTACAGCAGTTATATTCAATAAGAATTCTAGACACACTTGGTAAGATTTTCTCACTAAGCTTTACAACAGATTCAGCTGTTTTACTCTTAACTGCTGCAAACATTCAACTTTCCTGTACAGCAAAGATTTATTGTAACACTAAATTTCAAATTAATACATTACTGCTTGCCTCAAATAAGAGAAATATTTTTGATCCAGCTGTTTAAAAGGAAGTCAATACAAGATAAAATCAACAAAAAACCTAAGCTAAACTAACTCATTCTAATGGAAAAAATGTCCACCAGTGTTTTCATAGACATGGGTTGGGTCACATTTCCTGAATGTGCCCTTCCAAGACATTTTATGCATATGTCACAGATACATGGAAAGGAAAACAATCATCCCAAGTACACCACTACATTTTCAGCTTCAGATATTCAAAGCTAAAGAAATGCACACCTTATTCCACCTCACATTGAGGGACTGCAGGCAATCAGAAAGTTTGTCTTTTTCCTGAAGATCAACATTTTTATCCAAAAGCACTTCAGGTTCAGTTCTGTTCAGCCATTCCAGTTTGTCTCCCTGTACTTCCATCTCTTCACTTAAGATCTAAAAGGGATAGAGGAGTTTGAGACTGAAGCAAAATGCCTACTTGTTTACAAAAGTGGGGAGGGTGTGGTGTGAAGCTTTCCTTTAATTCAAATATTTAGAAATTTCCCTGGAAATGCATAACAGAAAAGCTTCTATTTTGGTTTCTATGCTCTTATATAGAAATTAAGTAATTTATTAAAATATCAACTTTAATTGCTACCTGGAAAACACCCACAAAACTGCAAATAGCAAAAGTACCTATACAGCTTCATGCCATGCACACTGATTCTTATCTCAAAATGTTTCTGTTTGATCACCTCTGGACATACTACATGCATCCAAAAAGCAATACACTGTCAAAGTTGTTTCCTGCAATTTTTTTTTATTTATTTTTTTTAATTAAAAACTAAGGGTCTACTCCTGATATGTTTTAAACAAATATATGGTAGATCACTACAGGGTACTTCAACTTTTAAAGAAGTGTACTCTAAAGGTATTTAAAAACTAAACATAACCTTACAACTTTGATCAACCTCCCACAGCTGCCTTTCTCTTTAAAAATGAAAGTGCAGGTCAGATCCATCCACACACACACACCCCCCCAAGAAAAAAAAGCTTATGCTTGGATTCCCAGTGACTTTATATCAACTGTACTATCATTTTCCCATAGATCACAAGTGCTGTAGAGTAGGAATCACAAATTCTTTCTCTAAAGCACTAGAATAAAAAAATTACAATAGCAAGTACACATCGTATTTATCCACCCCAACATTTATACTAATCTCTGTTACGCAAGTATTATGGAGGTGTGCATAGTAAAGTGATACATAGCAGCCATTTACTGACTAGATAATATAGTTAAGTCGACCCAACTTCATCTTGCCTATGCAAGTAATCTCACAAAACTGTCTCACACAACCATAATATTTCTTTGGCTGTTTAAAATGTGAAAATTCCTCTCCCCAAAAGCCATGTCCCGATATTTTGCACAAGACATACGTGCATACACATATACACACACTAATCGATCTTGCCTGTAATTCTTGCAAGTTTTCTTCATGGTTGAATGTAAATCTTGCATCCAGAGCATTTTCTACATTTTCCAACCAGCAACGCAGTTCGTCAAGCTTCTTTCTGTACTCTATCAACTGCTGATTCTCTCCTTTTATCCTTAAAAAGGAAAACAAAAAAATCCACATGTATTTCCGCAGTGAACACAGCATGTCAATCCTACATTACTTCTGAAGCAAGAGAGTCACATGTTTTCCAGTAGTTGCTGCATTTTAAATGATTCATTTTGAAATTCAAAGGATTCTATCCTCATCATTAAAAAGCAAGATACTTCAAAATCAATACTACTTCAAAAACAGATAAATTTCAGTTTAAGTCACAAAATAGACTTTTAAAAGCCTGCAGAAAACATTAAACATAAGTGACAGCAATGACAACACCTTCAGGCCTAATCATTGTAAGCCACAAGGCCACTGTTAGTGAAAGTATTAGAAATTTCCCTTGGAGGGTTTAGGGACAAAGTCCCTAAATCACACAAAGCTTTAATGAACTTTTCAAACTAAACTAAGAAAAATCTTATTACATTTAGAAACTTATCAGGAGATAATAAAAATGTACAATTATATAAATAGCCTCCAAAAGCAACTATTTGTTCCAGGGATTTATCCTTATACATTTCTTTTAACAGTAAGAACAGAGGGGGGACCTTATATTCCCAGATATACTGAAAATTTGTAAATTCCTCCAACAACTTTGCTCTTTGATCTTTTGAAGTAAACTTAAGGATACTTCAAAATAGATTTTCATTTTGTTCAGAAAAATAGCTAGTCAGATGGATTAAATCCTCGCAAACATAGACCTAAAAATCTTATTTCATAGTATTGTGGAAATTCTAAAATACAAGTGTTTCAATTAGTGTATCTTTGACAATGCAAAAATTGAAATCAAGGTAATGTACTTACAGTTCAGCTTCAGCCAGGGAAAACACCTGAGTATTCTTTTTTTAGAAAAGTCTGGCTTAGCAATGAAATTATTTTAAAAACAAGGGAAAACTATAAGAAAATAAGTTTTGTGGTTGTCATTCAGTGGGTTGTGTTAAACACAGACTTGCTAAGCAGTCAATTGCAGGTGCGTTTATGAGAAATTGGTCCTAGAAGACAGTTCAAAACAGAGGTCTGAATGCCAGGAAAATTCAGATTAATGACAACGTGCGATAGAATGCACTCTCTCTCCCAGAGTCTTCTAAATGAGATTCTCCTCACCGCACCTGGTCGGACATCCAAATTTCTGATTAACTTATTACCTCTGTTGTCTGTCCATGACCTCTGCGGTGATTGCTTTCCAGCGTCTATTCAATCCTGCCAGCTTCTCTTGCAGGAAGCTCCCGTCTGTAGCAGATAGTTTCTGTATGATCCCTTCCCCAGTTCTGTTCAATGCTGAAACACTGGTCTGGTGGCTGCTGACTCCCTCTTCAAGTTCCTGTCAGAAACATAAAAGCCACGCAGAGTTTCATTACTGACCTAAAGTGACTTTGATCTGTGGCTCATAATATGCAAGATGAATCCTGGGTGCATATTATTTTACTAACTGGCACTTAAAGCCATCTTACTTAAAACTGGATGCTGTTGATTTAAGTTAAGAGTCTGTTGTTGAATCCAATTCAATTTTCTAATGAGTGTCATAAAAAGATAATGACACAGAACAGGCTGACAAATACTACTTGGGATTTCAAGAATTCATTTAAACAATCAGTGCTAGAATCCACACTCGCATGTGATTCCTTTAATGTACAGCACTTTCTAGTAGTGCTAACAGATGGTATGACACTTTTTTAACCAGTTCTTTTCATAACCTATGCCCCTAACTACTTCTGTAACTTAACAGCATTTTAGCTGGGATAATTATGGCTGTGCTGCTGTGGTCCCTAGACGACATAGAAAACCCATGAAACTAAAGGAAGTCAGAAGATATCAGGGTCAAACCTTCAAATATCCCTAACTACAACAAAAATGTTACATTGTTAGCATGTTAGGAATAAGATGATTCAAGAAAGAGAAGGGAAATGCCCTAGAAGAAAACTCCAAGCAGCAACAAGGATAAAATACGAACTGTATGTAAGGTAGAACATACATTTCTTTCACAACACATGCCTAACTCATGGATCACTTATTTGCAAAAGAGGAAAAAAAAAAAAAAAAAATCTGTTCCCTAATGTTTTCTTCTCCTTATTTAAAAGGAAGTAATTTAACTAAACAGATCAGTCTGCTCTTCCATAATGATGAGCTAGAAAGACATCAGGGAGTTAAATTCCAGAACTGAAGTCTGAAACAATCTGTAAGTGGAACTGATATACTGGATTTAACTGATTAACATTTTTAAACCTGTAACGAGACTTATAAAACCACAAAAATTATGCCAACATTTGACTTACCAAGTAATCTCGAACCCAGCCATACTAAGAGCCATCATAAAAATCTATACTATAACGAGTTGAGCTTTTCCCAAGAATCATTTTAAATTGCAATTGAAAAAGAAATTTTAAGAGTTACCACTTTTTAAAGCGTAATTGCACAGCCTCATTTCAAATCTATATATTTATATAGAAAATCAGAATTTTGAACAAAAATGCTCATTTTCTGCACAAGTCATACATACTTACCTGCTGATGCAGCCCAGCTGTCTGCAGCTCCAGGCTGCCATCCAGACCACGGGCATCGGCTAATAACACTTCAGCTTCCGATATCCAGTGGGAAAGGTCATTGAGATCACAGTGGAACTGCCTCCACACCTCAATCGCTCTATCAAAGCAGCTGTTTGAAAACAAAGGATTGAAAAATTATCCAAACCATTTCAATGAAAAGGCTATGATTCCTACTCCGGTGAGTAGAAACTTGCCTTGCGAAACAGAGAGACTAACATGTAGCCTGGTTTACAAAGTCCCAGCACCGAAGGCTTCCTGACACAGTAGCAGCTGGTAAAAGCCAACAGCACAGACTGACATCAACTTCCAGCTGAAGGAAAAAAGGGCAGTCCTAAACAAACTTTTGTTTCTGTCATTTAAAAAATAAAGATTGATTAGCTGCATCAAATTGGTCTGCAGAAGCCTTTTTTTCATTATTATAAAACAGTTCAGATACCAGACAGTGTGGAACATGAAATATGATTAATTGCTCAGATTTTTTTTTTTTTTATTCATAAACCAGGGGGTACTGGTGCCTGGAATTTAATAAGTCAAGGTGATTTTGATTTCATAGAACTGACTGTATTACGAGTGGGCCCGCATAAGTGGGTCTTAAACAATTTAATCACATGATAATTTACCAGTCATTTCATTATTATTACCGTCTTTGTGGCTTCAAATTAATGTGTAGCTTAACTTGAAGGGCAGCATTTTCTAGGCTGAATTATCACAGTCAGAAGGCTGCTTTTAACTGAGAGTTTTACGATGTTAAACTAACAAAACCAGCTCGTGAACATTAAATAAGAAAACCATGTCAGAAAGGCACAGAGAGAGTGGATTGTTGACTGTTAACCCTATGAAGCATTATAAAGCAAATAGGACAGATGTCTCAAAGGCCACAGGACTTGAGACAAACAACTTGAAATCTACATCAACACCAACAGACTGGCTAGTACCCCATCTTAAACTAATAAAAATAGTCGTCTTTAAAAACATAGGAGGCCAGGTCTCCTGCTAATCAGAGGACATTCTAATGTGACAGGAAAGATCTCATCGGCAGCCCATTTTTGTCTAATCGATTCCAACAGCAAAGAGTTACAATTCCAACAGCAAAGAACGTTACCACATATATACAGATGCAAACAGAAGTTAGTCGCACAACATCAAATATAGCGAAACCAAACTTTAAAGAGCTACTGTTGCATCTGTTTTCTTCACTAATTAAATTCAACAATCCCAGAGTTCCTAATGAGATCATTTTCATCAAAATCTCATTTTTATCAAGACATCCATATTTCTTGGCACATACAGGCCTGCCTTTGTTGTTACTATTCTTCATCTGGGCCAACGCTAATAAAGAAGAAAGCCTTATAAGTATCTACTTTAATTTTTCCTACCCTACCTCCTAGTTCTACTGTTTAGAACAGTAGAACTGTTTAGAACTGTTCTACTGTTCTACAGTCTCCTGCACACATCTCAATTCAATACACTAGACCAGTCTGTGGACTGACCCAAAAATCTCATTCTCTATTTCCAGGTACATTTTAGTCTAACTGAAGATATTGTCTCATGACAGTATCTCATTCCACATTTAATGAGAAGAGATATTCTAATAATTTAGAATGGTTTACAAAAATATCTTATTGTCTTCCTCCAAAATGAAAGTTTCTGGAGGAGTTTTGAACACATGATGTTTTCAGAATCCAAAATTTTAAGACTGCAGAGGAGAACACTGAGACACAAAGCTTTAACTCCTGCTGTTTCTGTTGCAAGTCTACAGTTCCATCAGTTTTACTCCAGTTTTGAGGCAGATGCACATGCTGCTGTTTCAATACAGACTGCCTCAGCTGAAAGATGAAAGTACCAATTTACTGTCACTACAGCACCCAGACTTGGCTACTCCTTGACGCCTCCACAGGAATCCACTTACTTCCAAACCACAGCTCGTTCCCAAGTCACCAACACTTTTAGCATTGGTGGAAAGTCTATGGCAGAAGGAGCAGAACTAGCAAACCAGCATCGTTACAAACAGCTCAACAAAGCATTATGTCCATACATACACACACAGACAAAACACACACATTTTACTTTACACATGTTCAGTCAAACTGAAGTCAACTGGATTTAGTGGAACACTTAAAGCTTTGCTAAATACAGCTTAATTCACCTTGTGCTTGGCTACATCAGAGCTTTCATCAAAGGTTTAACTATTTAGCTGGCACTCAATCACAAAATTACTACTACCTCTGAAAACTAAATCAATGTTTTGCCATAGACTTCAGATGTTGTTTTGAATAATTCTGTCAAAATCTCCATCCACTCCAGAAACAGAAAAAAGCCAAAGGTTATTAAGGAGATGAGTCTTATAGCCTTCTTGCTTATACTTAGGGCAACACTGGGAAAAGCAAGAATAAACTTGGTTTAAAATTTTTCTTAGCAACAGAAAGGCTAGTAAATAACCTCTTTTTAGTAACAAAAATACTAATGCCAAAATACAGCATTTTAATATTGATATTTTCTTCATTAATTGAAGTATATCCTTCTATAAAATTGTAGCACTTAATAGATTCAGGAAGCTACATTTCATTTAGCTTAAATTGCTAGTCCTGTAGTCCTTTTTGTATGAAAATTGCACCCAATGTTATTCTCCTAACGGTGCAGAGCTTTACAAACTTTGTGAAGTTTAAGATTAGTTTGTATTCAGCATGCCACCTGAGGAGGTAATCTGTTGCATTTTTCCAGCTAATCATATACAGTTATCTTTTTCAATGGGATGACTACGTTTCTGATTAGCTCTGGCTACTTAAAGAAATGAAATTTAAGTAATAAATTAAATTGTACTCATACTTACAAAAGGATAATATCAAAGCTTTTCAATTAAGTTATGGGGGGAAAAGGCATAACTAAATCTTAGCGTGCATCACACCTTGGAAGGCAACAAAATAGCTGCAGGCATATAAATACAGATGAGCACCAGACTCTGGAGCAGTTGTCTCCAAATATGGCAGATGACCACCAGCAGCCAGCAAAAGCACAGAAAATGGTACCCAACTGGGACCCCTATTTGTTTTCAAATTAAAAAACAGGGAAATAACAGTGCCTGCTAAGTTATTAGAAATCTTGATGCTTCACTGACCCAGTGGCCCAGAATTTCTAGAAGTCTCTTCTTAGACAGTACCACCATCCGATTTTTATATTCCTACACATACACCAGTGTTCTGAGAAAGAGTTGAAAACATCAGCTTATGTAACACAATTCCTAAAAACATCTCTTCAAAATACACTACTGAATGTGGTTGATATCAGATTTCTGGTGCTACGAAGCAAGTGAACGTGGCTAGACATCACTTTATGCTCTACAGAACTTCTGCATTAAACATTACCTTATATAACCATTAAAAAACAAATACTGTAAAAGCAAATTAACTACAGTATGAGCCTTTCCATTTAATTTTAAATTCCATAAAATCATTTTCAATCATTAAGGCTTTTTGCATAGCAGTAATCTCAGTGTCTACTACTGTTTGCAGTAAGTACCTTCAGCTTCGTGGTAACTTCCTGAACACGTACTTTCATACTTTCATCAATTCCAACCTAAAATGCCTTTCTGACACATTTTTCCATGTTTAACTAAATGGTATTGAGTTTGGTTTTAAACATTTAAAGATGTTTCAGACAATAAGGTATTTCCAGTTTAGAGTATCTTCTGTAAGGGGTGGGGAGAAATCACGGCTTAGTTAACTTCCCCCCCTTACTTTTTTTTTCATGAGTGAAATTACAGCTATTTGATCTTTGTGGAAAAGAAATGGGAAATAAATTTTTTTTCTTAAGCATTGATTTCAATATTTTCCTGTTCTCTCCATCACAAAATTTCTTATATGGTCACCTCTCCAATTATTTACAAAGACTATTGCAAACTATCACATATGCTGTATTTTTAAAGACTCCATCCTTTCAAATTTCTTCCCTCCTTCAAAAGCAACCTAGAATTCTTTGTTAAAAGATGTTCTGCTCAACATGTTTCTTGTAGAACTTTGGTTTTACTTTATAAATCTTTTGTTTATAAAACTTTTTTTTTGTTTTCTAAAGGTATCACAAAGCAATCACCTTCATAAAATCACCCAAACTATAATTTGCATGTTAACTGTTTCAGCATTCAATAATTCTGGTAATTATTGTATAATACTAACATATTAAAGCAGATTACTCCCACACTCTATCTTCATCACTAGAGTACATTTGTAAAACCCTTATATTCAAGTACGTAAGATATTTACCACATGGTCACAGAAACCAAACATCCTGGACTTACCACTTACGATCATTGTACATTCTATTAATTCTGTCCCATTCCGCATTCAGCTGGGTTAGTGCGTCTCCTATTTGTAATGCCTCGGGTCCAGATGCTTCTAATATAACATCAGGCTGCTTCTCATGTATGATTGCAATTTGATCCCCGAGTTTATCCAAAATATCTTTTATATTCTGCAAGTGCAGTAATGACACAAAACATTAGTAAAGTCAACACCAGTAGGAACTTTTAAAAAGACAACTAAAAAGTATTCTTAAAAACGGTGTTCCAAAAATCAGTATCTACAATGAGACCATGACCATGAGCAGTTTACAGATTAACAACAGAGCAACTGAAATCGATAGCATGTGTCCTCCTTATTTTTATGAAGATGATGAAATATTTTATATATCCAATCTGTTCCTGAGGTAAAGGGACACAACATACTTCTCAAAACAGCAGTGTCCTGGTTTGTGCCAGGACAAAGCTAGTTTTGTCTTCAGCAGCTCCTGTGTTTTGGATTTAGTATGCAAAAAACAGTGAAGGTACACTGCTGCTGTTCAGTGCTGCCAAACGATCAAGGACATTTTGCAGTTTCCCAGGTTTTGCTGACAGTTGCAACCACCTGGGAGGGCACAGCCAGAACAGTTGATCCAAACTGGCCACAGAGAGTGTTCCGTACCAGAGATGTCATGCCTGGTGTAAGTGAGGGTCGGCCATTGCCCCCTCTCTCTGGTTCCTTGTTCAGTTCATTTTTTGTTCATGTTCCCTTCTTGTTACTTTTATTTTTGCTTGTTTTCATTTAGGCCCATTTGTTCATTCATCTGTCTGTTCCCTCGCCCTCTCTCTCTGGAA
>KL290096.1:16426-37920 GCA_000699545.1 Podiceps cristatus | reverse complement strand
GGGGGGGGGGAATGTTTTGGATGAGAGAAGAGCCCCCATCCCTGAAGCATGGGCTGACTTCAGCCCCTCCATCACCTCCTCAGCCTTCTCCAGACAATGTCCCTTGTCCCCCTGACTCCTACTTGCACTCTCCAGCTGACCTGGCACTCATGGGTTTACCTCCCCATGCATAGTCCCATCCTCTCCTACGCCCAGCAGAGCCCCCAGTTCTGGAGCTGTGCCTGATTCCCACAGCCCTGCTGGGGTGCACACAATCGTGCATCCCCTTCCTGATCCTCTTTCTTTAAACAGATGAAAGTTCCCCGTCCTTACTATTTTGCTCATTACAGGTGCTGTTAGGAAGGCACATCAAATTTAATTCTTGTCCAGGTAATCATTATTTATTGGGACTTTCCTGCGTGAGCCAAGGCTGCCAGGATGTGTGTGGAGAGAGGACCAAGAAATTGGGACTTCTGTTGGACATGGACAGTCCCCATCCAGCCCAGGCCCTGGGGGGATTAACCACAGGGGAAGAACACAAGTTGGAGGAGGAGGAAGGGTAAGGCAGGAGGAAAGGATGAGCTGGCTGGCAGTACTGTTGAAAGGAGGAGAGAGCAGGCTGGGTCTCAGCTGTGAGCATGGATTTTTGGAGTAGCCTTAAGGGTTTGGGAGGGATTTTTTGCTGTTGGGAACTGCTCCTTTGTCAAATGGCAAGTGCTTGTGGGGAAGGACAGTTGATAAATCTCCCCAGTTTGAAAGCAGGTGTTCAGGAATGTCCCATTTTGGTGATTTGTAAGTGGGCAAAAGGAGGGAGAGTCAGTTCAAAAGACTTTTTGCCTGGGAAGTGTGAGCTTGCAGTACAAGCCCCAGTGACCAAGTCCACTTGGAGCTTTCTGGTGCCATGGGTTTGACTCCCACCCTCTCCTCACAGCCCTTCCTGGCCATCTCTGTGTCCTTGCATCACAGCCCCATGAGGCCAACAGTCCTTTTTGGGGACAAAACCCTTTCCTACCACTTCTAGCAAGAAAGGGGCTGAAAGCCAGTCCAGAAGCCCAGGAGGGGGATTCAGGGGAGTGGGAATTTAAATGTGTCTAAAGCTCAATGTGTGTGCCCAAGGCAAACGCAAGCTGTGTTTTTGCAGGTGCTGTTATTGACCCCCTGCCCCGATTTTGCAGGTTCCAGGGAGTGGGAACCCTGTGGCAGCATCCTCCAGCTGGCACTTGTGCAGGGCAAGTTCCTAAATCAGGGCATCTTTAAATAGTCTGTGCTGCAGTGACTTCTGAATGCTGTGTGGTTAACAGGGATTAATGGAAATTAAATAAGAATGGCAGAGAAGTGCCTGGAGGACTAAACTGCCTTGGGAATAAGCATTAAGGGGGGGAAGTGTTACCTGGAAAGTACCTGGGAAGATGGTTGCTGGTATGGGATGGCCGGAAAGTGGGATCCTTTGGGCAATGATTTTCACAAAGCTTCAGGGCAGGGGATGCTGTGGCCATACCCTGAGATGCAGGGCAGGGTTTGGGGGTACCATCCGGGGCATGGCAGGGGGCCTTGCTCAGAGCCAGCTGAGGCTACTTATTTGTAGACCTTGGACACAGAGTACAGAGTATTTTGCAGCTAGTGATGCTGCAAAAAGTTGCAGGATCTCTGGGGTCAGCCAGGTAGCAGTGGGAGTGGGGCAGGGATGCAGGAGCGGGGCTGCCTGCAGCCCCACAGCCAGCTTCCCCAAGTGCCAGCCTGCTCAGGTCAGCTCAGCTCATCTCACCTCTGAATCTGGCTTTCGTGGATTTTTTTTTTTTTTTTCATCTTTTTCATCTGAGCAAGTCTCGCTGGGGCAGCTGTTGAGAGGCAAAGAAACTGAATTGGATTTTTGTGCCTGCACAAGTAGGCTCTGGTTACACAGCCGGAGAGAATAGGATCCTAAATTGGATTTTGCTGCCCACTTGGAATGGGCTCCAGTCGTGTGGGATTATTGGAGATTTTAAGCTAACATATAGGAAATGATAATGAAACCATTCCCTAACCAAAAAGCCGGGGAGCTTCATGTGCTGCATTGTTAACAAACGCGGAGGAATCTCACAATTAACATCCGAGCTGTGAACGGAGCATCACTGGTGACGCTGGCATGGTAATGAAAGTTTGCAGGATGGCAGCGTGGCCATTATCTCCTCCTGCCTGCGAAGCACAGGCACTATGCTAACACAGCGGCTCCTTCCTCCCCGCTGCCCCATGGGCTCCACATCCTTTCCCCACCTCTCCTGGCCGGGGCGACCCTTGTGGGGGGCTCAAGGGGACAAAGCCAATCCCCAGTTGCTGGGAGCACCAGCACCGTTCTGCAGATCTGCAAAAGTGTTGTATTTTCCAGGACAATCATTGGTGGATTTTTTTTTTTAAGAATGAAATTTGGGATGCTTAATTGGATTTGCCTGGTGCTGAGATTGTGTTGCTGATTTGTTTCCCACCCCTTTGCCTCCCCTTCGTTTTGGCCCCGGAAATGTCAAGGCTAATTGCCAGCATTATTTCTCCTCTTGCTTCAGCCTCCCTCACCTGAGTGCTGGGAAATTAGGCAGCATGTGAGAACATCACTGCCCAGTGTTGGTGTGGGCAGCCTCTGCCTCGGGAGCTGGGGTATCCGGGGGGCTGGGTCAAGCAGGGAGGGACAGCTTAATTTGGGGAGCAGCACTCCTGCAAGCTGCTTAGCCAGAGAGCCTGGCTGAGAGTTCGGGCATGGATCTGAAACGGCAACCGATTTTTGCAGAGATTAGTTGAAGTGGAGCTGTGGGAGCTGAGGTGGTGAGGGGGGGGAATCGGAACCTGCCTGCAGCTGGCTGGGCTGGGGTTTTGGGGTGCGGGGGGTTCTGAGGCTGCCTAGGCCCCTGTGGAGGGCTCTGGCTTCGGGGGACCCGCACCTTGGCTGGTTTTGGGGGGGTGGTGGCAGGGTGGGGAGCAGGGCTGGGTGCCAGCAGATGGCACCCCTGAATGCACCGCACAGCCTCTTGCTTTGCAGCAGCTGCTCTGAAATGGCTTCTTTGGCTTCGCAGTGCAGCTGCTCTGGGCTGGGGCTGGCTGCTGCGGCCTAGCACGCTCCCCACGCTCACCCTCCGTCCTTGCCCGCTGCCAGCATCTGCCTGCAGAACCTGTGCCCCATGTCCCTCACCATTCTTCACCCAGGTGCTTTCCCAGCCTCTGCTTTGCTCTCCCACTGTGTCCAGGGTGCTGGGTGCAAGGCCGTGGGGCCACAGGTGGGGTCTGCCCAGGGACCCCAGCCCGAGGTTTTGGTGCCCAGGTTGGAAATGCGAGCATCGCCGAGAGTGGGCAGCGGGGCTGGGAGCAGAAGCATGCGGAGGCCGTTTATTTTCCGTCCCTTGGGTTGTAGGCTCTCACCGCTGCCTCGAATTGCAAGTCATGTCACATCTTGGGAGGCTTGAAATTGTGTTTCTCAGCAATGTTCCCAAAGAGATTAGAAGCACTGAAATGGCTGAAGTACCCTCTGAGCTCAGAGCAACCAGGCGGGCACAGCAGAGCGGGATGGGGAAAGACCTGCAGCATCCTTGCCGGGATGGAGAGGAGGGCTGAGGGCAGCCCTTGCCCCCCTCCCCACACCCCTCTTGGTTTGGGGTTGTTTTTTCAGTGCCAGTCCATAGTGGCACAAATGGGATGTGGAAGAGCTGGGGTGGCCACCTTCTCTCTGGCACGGGGCAGAGAGACCCAACCACCACCTCAAATATAAGGGGTCTTTAAAGGCATGCCTAAATGCTCGCTCATGGAGCTGGGTGTTGCTCCTCAAACTTCCAGATGGAAAGAGAGGAGCTGTGGTTTAAGGGGATTAAGAAGGGCTAAGCAGCCAGGCAGAAGCTGACCCTGAGTGCAGAAAGGATTGATTTCCAGGGCTGATTTAGAGGTGGTAGAGATCCAAAACTTCTTAATACAAGGCAGAAGCCGCATGCCTTTCTGAAGCCCGGCTGTGTGTTTTCAGTTGGCATATTGCTAACCCCAGCCAAAATTGCCCTGCTCCAATTCTTTGTATTCTCTTTTTGCTGCTGGAACCCCTGTGATGGGATGCAGCTGCAGAGAGCTGTGTCGGCAGTGGGGCTGCATCCCAGTCCTCCCTCCCGTATACGTCCCTATTCCCAGGACCATGCAGAGCTGTCTGAGATGTCACTGAAGTGAATTGGTCCCCAGGTGCTGCTTTGAGGGCCTGGCTGACAGTGATTGGTGATCTGCTGGCTGAACAGACACTTCATACCACAATTAGAGACCTCCTGGTAAGAGAGATTCAACCCAGGCAAAGACTGAGCCGGTTACAAATATCGAAGGAGCTGTTAAAAATGCAAAATCATTATCTCCCAAGCAATCCAACGATGCTCACGAGGACATTAGTGCCAGAGCAGCACATAGGAATGATGAATGTACACATACGCATGGGTCTCGCCTTATGGAGTGGACAGAAAGATGAGCTCGAGGACAAACACATTCACAAACGTGGTCATTGTCCCAATTACAGCCCGGAAAGAGGCAGAGTATTTTGCTCCGAGGAACGGGAATGGATGAAAGAGGCATCAGTGACATGGGGCAAGCTCTGGTCTGCCGCAGGGAGCGGTGATCTGCAGGGAGGGTGCTGACAAGCCAGAGCATCGGTGAAGGAGGAGCGGGGACCGAAGGAGTTCACACGGTTGGGTCTGTCTGGGGAAGAGCTGCCTCCCATTGGGATTCACTGCTCTGGTCTCTGCTGGCTAATTATGTTGCCACATTCTTCATGACTTGTGAGGCTCAGCAAAAGCCTTGGCCAGGGTTGCCTTGAGGTCAACAGAACTAATTGAATTTCCAGTGAGAGTATTTACGTGGCTATTTTCAGAGCCTGTTTTTTCCATACCTCTGGAAAAATACAAAGTGAAAGGGCAATGGACCTGCAGCAGCGCTATTGAGGAAGATGGTCCTTCCACCACGTATAGCCGCATCCGCGGTGGAAGAGGTGCAGGGTAGCGGGATGCTGCTTCAGAGCCCTTCCAGCTGGGGTACTTAAATCCTCCTGCTCCAGTGAGAGAGAACCCCACACTGATTTCTATCCGGCTGTGCAGTTTTATCTCTGCAATAACAATGTGCTCGGTGCGCAGGGTGAAATTAATACAGAGCCAAATTTACCTTGGGAATATTTGAGCAAGTTTTTAAATGAATATTCATTGGAATTTTCATGCTTTTATGCCTTGCTTGGCCCATCATGGCTTTAACCAGGCAGCTCGGTCAGCTCTTTCTGGGGCATCACTTGCCATGTAAGAAATGCTGGAAATGTCCCAAAAGAAAATATCCACCTCTCATTTTCTCTGCAGCCTGCGAAGCCGCGGGCGGCATGCAAACCCTGATGTCGACATCTGTGCTGTGGTGTGGGGCTGCGAGAAAAGAGGAGCTCTGCCCAGAGTACAGCTCCTGTCTCCCGTCCCAAAGGGGCCGGCGGGCTGGAGCAGAGGGATGCCAGAGGAGCCGGGGTTCACAGCCCTGAATGGGAAGGCATCCGGCTGCCAGGAGCCAGGTCAGAGCTGCAGGACACAGGTGGACTCGGCGATCGTAATAAAAGTATGTGAGCTGACCTGTGGCAGACTCTATAGAGAGCTCTCAATGCTACAACTAAATGAGCTGGTGGCAGTTTCAGGCAAGACTAAAATTAAAACAGGTCAGGTACAGGCAGTATCGTGGAGCTGGGAGCCAGGGTTTCAAAGCATGCTCCCTCAGACAGGGAGAGTCAAAAAAAAAAAAGCAACCAACCAACCTTCCTGCGTATGCAAAGGACATTTCCAGAGCTCTAATCCTTTGATTGTAACAGATCTTAAGAGAAACTGTGCTGCTCCTTGAAGACAGGAAAAAAAAACTATAACTGCTCTAAACTGATGGAAACTGAGCTGCTAATCAGCAGAGAATAATGATCAATTTATTGGATGTGATACATTTAATGATGAAATACCAACTGTCTTTCCTAATTCCTGTGACTAATGGAGAAGGACATAGTAAAAAGTATCAGCATATACTGGTACAGCAAGCGCTGGAGGACAGCAGCAGGTGTTTATATGGCCAAGGAGTGAAATGGGAAGCTAAGGGCTGCTGGCAGCTCCAGGAGGGGATGGGGGTCCCAGGCTGTATTTCAGGAGAGGGGCTGCCATAGTGGGGGATAAAAACACACCCATGGAAACAAATTCCCTTTCTCAAGGCTCTATAGGCTGCAGAGATTTGCGCTGGCGTGTTATAGATGTGCAGGTACTAAAATAAAGGCACTGCTTCACCAGCCAAGAAAAATTAAGACCAGGGAATGTTGTGGGTTTGTGTTTTTTTGGGTTTTTTTTTTTTTTTTTTTTGGGGGGGGGTGTTGTTTGTTTTTTCCCCTTTACTGCTGACAAACACAATCTATAAGGCAGGGAGGAAGAGGGGAAGGCAACAAGATTTGTCTGGAAAAAACAGCCAGGGGAGCATCGAGTTGATGCTTTTGGAGAGGAGCATTGGCTGCTCGCACAGAGGCTGTGGCAGCCCGGGGCTGGCGGAGGGACCCCGCTGATGCCCCCTCCCTCACCGGCCTCCATCCTGGCTGTGCTTCCCAGCGCTGCAGGGATCCCGTCTCGATCCCCCTGCTCTTCTGGAGGGTGGGTCTGACAGGTTTGCCAGTTGTGCTGCTCTCCAGGACTGGTGAAGGCTTTGCTGAGCAAAGATCCTGCCTCTGAATGAACCAGGGAGGTGTCTTTTCAGCAGAGAGATGGTGTTAATGCTCCGAGGAGCAAGAAAAGCCCGTAAGGACCTACAGCCCTTTCGGTGGGCCTGATGGGCAGATGCCCAGTCTGTCCTGGATAGCCGCTCCTCCTGACCCCGCGAAAAGCAGGGGTTGCTGGTGTTTCCCACCGTGCAGGGGGATGAGCCCTAGGGTGGGAGATGCCTTTGCGGAAGAGCAGCAGGCCGTCCGCCGCCTCGGCTCACCGGGCTCAGCATGGGGGCTGGGAGCACGTCTGGCCCCTGCGCTCTGCCTGGTGTGAAGGCAGCTGCCTGTCCTTGCCAGCGCTGCTCTCCTTGCCCGCACATCTTGCGCTGCCATTTTTCCTTATATTTTTCATCTGCTTGCAACTCACAGGGCGGAAGAGGGGCTGCAGGGAAGGCAGAAGACGAGGGAGCCCATCAGCCCCCAGCGAGCATCCCGGGATGAGCAGCCGTACAGAGCTCATCTCCCAGCCTTCCCGTGAGCGGGGAGGGATGGCTTTCAGCCGCCGGGCAGGAGGGGTAACAACCCAGCTCGGCTCTGCTCCTGGAGCTGCACGTGCCTCCGCCGGTGCAATAGCAGAGCCTGTAGCTAGATGCCACTCAGTACTCAGGCGTCATTATTTTTTATGAACTAAGAGAACATTCCCTAATGCGCCTTGGAACATTATCGTAAATAATTAAATCTGAACTGCAGTTGTCACAGTAAATGAACAAAAGATTGTTCCGCTTCCCATGTGCAAAGTACAAATCACAGACTTTTAGTCTCCCTGAATTTTTACTGCCAATTTAAGGAAAGCAGTGAAGAAAGAACAAATATAGTCTCCAGGTTGGGAGCGGATCCAAAATCCCTCCTGAAAAACACAACTTTTGGGCAGATCAAACCTGTTTCCTCTCTGCAAGGGCTGAGGAGGTGCTTGGGAAGCAGGATTGTGGCAGCTCGTTGCGATGGCTCAGATGCTGAACGCTTGTAGGCACAAGGGTTTGGGGGGCTGAGCTTCTACCTTTCTCCAGTGGGATCAGGAGTATTTGAAATCAGATCAGAATTAGCAAGCTGATGGGGCACATCATGAGCTCCGGGTATTTGCCAAACACAAGGGCAAGTTGCAGACCATCACACTGGCCAAATTCTGGGAAAAGCCAATTTGCAGGATTTGCAAGTCCCACCTTTGTTTTAAAGCTCATATCCTTCCCTAGCTGATGAAACGCTTCCATGCGTGCTTAAGTCTAAGGAATGTAACAGGGCACAATTTATTCCTCCAACCGAGGTTTTAATTAGCTCTTGCTCTGCTCCTAAAGCAGCTGCTAGAGCCAAACAGACAAATGATGTCCCCAAAGGGTGGTAGCCAATGGCCTGGTGTGGCCAGGACTTCGGGAGAGCAAAATAGAGCCTGTGTCTGGGAAAGATCACTCCTGTATATCGCAGGGACCCCTGTGGCCACCTGGGCTGAGCTTTGGAGAGCATCTTCTGCCCCATCTGTTGCCTTGATTTAAGGCTGTTCATGTTGAGGACATACACAGTGATTTGATGATGGATCCTGATGGCTGTGATACATGTCTGAGGTCCATGTCTTACCTCCCTAAATCTTCCCATGCAGGTCTTAATTCAGTGCAAAGTGGGGATGTCTCACTGCCCCTCACCATCTGAGTAAGCTTTGCCCTTCATCTTCCTTGTGGCTGTGGGGGGAAGGCAGCTGCTTGCCCAGAGCTCAGTGCTCGTGCAGGTGAAGAAGTGATCTTACCTGATAAAGACTGGACCACGGAGAGGATAAGAGCCTACAGATGTCAAAAAGGCTGGGTCCTGGTTTTGACTGGACCCCCAATCCTTGTGCCCAGGCAAAGGGAGCAAACATGCTGCTGGCCTCCAGCGAGAGGAGAGCAAGAGGCAGAATAATTACCTTCCTCCACTTCATCCCAGGTTTATGATGCAAAACGTTTTAAAAGGGTGAATAATTAAGTGCTGCTCATAAAAGAGCTGCTTGGCACTGCTGCTGGGCTCCTCCGTCTCCAGGAACGGGGACCCGGTGGGGGCTGTGCCGTGGCAGGGGCTGAGAGCTGGGACTCATCCTCTGCCAGGCGCTGGGCTCTTCCTGTGGGCAGAGGGGTCTGGGGGGGAAATAAACATCCCGCTCAGTTCTGACAAACAAAAGAGAGACTTTTCGTTTGCTGAATCGGTCCCTATGGCTGAATCCATTTGCAGACTGTCCGGTACAGGGGGTGTTCCTCTTGGCGAGATCCAGCCGTGGTAAATAATCCAGAATTTGTGCTTGATGGATGGTCATTCCCCGCCAGCCTGTCTCCTGAGAGTTATATAATTCCCCTTCCCACAGCTTGGCTGTAAATTCAGCGTGATTCATGGCGGGTCCCTTTGCGAAAGGCTTTCACAGCCCTGCTACCCCCAGGCAGGCAAGGATGGGGCAGAGGGCATGGGGTGGCCTGCGCCGAGCAGGAGGATGCTGCTTGCCGGGGCATTGGGTCTGCGAGGGCCAAAGCTCTTGTGTAGGGAGGGCAGGGCTGTGGGGATGGGGCAGGGTTGGAACTTTGGAGGAAGCCATCCCTTATTCCTCTGCATAATCTCCTGCCCAGCCATAAAGCCAGCTGAGGCGGTGGGAGCCCAGACAGGGGGTGATTCACAGGGTGGAGGGCAGCCCCGGGCATTGGGCTGGTCCCTGCCTGCTCTGGCACTGCCAGAGGATGCTGCAGCACCCCAGGCATCGGGGAACAAAGAAGCAACTCTGCAAACAGCCTTGGAGTCTCGGCCAGCGCTAACGGACAGGATGCTCCCACACCTGACGTCTGCCAAAGTACGGATCCTGCAGACCACGGGGCGCTGCTTTTGGGTGCTCCCCTGGGGACACTGGTGGCATTTCCCCCTGCAATGAGGTCGGGCGGGAGGATGCTGGGTTGGGTCCCGAATGCCCTAGCCCAGCAAAGGGACCCTTGCCTGTGCTGCTTCCCGGGCTGGTCCTTCCCCTCCCAGCCCTGCCCGCGAGCGCCCATCGCAATTTGTTCAGCGCTGGGAGGTGACATCCTATCTGCAATATTCAGACATGTTGTAATGGAGTACATATGCATCCCCCCCTCAGGTCAGACAGACCCCGTGGTGGAGGCAGCTGATAAATCCCCCAGGCGGTTACAAAGGCAGAGGAAAGGCAGGCAAATTTAATTAATTCTTATCATCTCCAACAGAGGCAGCGAGCGGTGGGCAGGGAGAGGGATCTTTTTGGCCTCTTCTCTCCTCCGAGGAGCAGGAGGGGAGGGCAGGGGAGGCAGCAGCCCCCTGCCCAGCACTGGGGCTCTGCGGCCGCATCCTGGTGACACTGAGTGGGGCTGGAGCTCGTGCCTGAGCACAGGAGTCTGGTGGGAGGAGAGGAAACAGAAACCTGCCAGCCTGCTACTCGTGGGCTTGATCCATCAAAATCCAGGCACCGAAATGCGTCAAAACACCAGGGCTGTATAAATATCTATTTCCAGGTACTGGAAGTATGTCTAAATAAAATAAACTAGGCTTGACTGCTCATCCCGGACAAAAAACACCTGTAAATTGTGAGGTTTCTGTGACGCACTGCTGGAGCACACCCATTTCTGCTTGGAAAAATATTTTGGAGCTCAACTGATGGTATTCATCTCTGGTGGTTGGCTCTGTAGCCGGGAAAGCAAAGCTGGGCTGGATGTTGTGGTGAGGGGCAGATGGATGCGTCGTCCCTCCTGTGCCAGCCTGCATGCGGGGTGAGGGTCCCTGCTGCTCTGTGCCGTCACTGTTTCAGACCACTGCTTTTTCAGGGCTTCTGTTAACAGCTCTGATGGGCAGGACTGCAAGGGCCGGGGGTGAGGAGGGCGGTGCGTGGGCAGAGCTCCCAGAGCATGTACCTGGCGGCAGGTCGGAGGTAAAAGGTGTGTCCCTGCAAAGTCGATGGCACGGGCATGAGTGTTGGGCAGCTGCTCGCGGGGAGGAGCGTGTCTGTCCAGGCTGCTCCAGTGGGGCTGTGGCCTCTGGGGTCTCCTGCCAGGGTAAGGGTGTGCTGGGCTTGGGGTCTGATGGTGCCTCTCTGAAAGCTGACATGTCTGGAGGGGCTGCAGAGCAGCTCACGGCCCCCTGGGCCCCATTCACTAACGTGCCATGTGAGCGGAGATGTATTTCAGTGTGGGAGGTGAGGATGGCTTAGCGTCTCCTGAATGGAAACGTCCCCGTGAGGGCCACGCTCAGGTGCCCCCCGCCTGCCAAGCGCCTGAGTCTCGGTGCAGAGCCAGGACGCCGGCACAATAACCAACAGGGCAAGGTCCGATGCACCACCAGGGCAGCTGTGGGATGTCCCCCCGGGTGGCTCTCCCCTCGTCGGGGCTGGCTGGGGCTCCCAGCGTGGTCCTCCCCCATCCCACCCGTGGGCAGAAGAGGACAGTCCCTGCCTTGCACATGGGGTTCAGACTCCACCCAACTTCACCAGTACTGATCAGTTACTCAGTTTTTAATGTTCCTGTCCTCCTGAGAAGCTTCATTTTCTTTTTTCTTCTCCTTTTCTCCCTATCGCTGGCCATCGCATTTCCATCTTAATCTGCCGATAGTTCATTTTCATTTGACATATTAACCTATGCTTCTTTCTGTAAAGATAACTCATCCCTGCTTGATGGCAGGAGTGCATAACCAGCACCGCGCCAGGAATATTTCACTCGCTTTGAAAAGACAGTGGAATAACAAGTAACCAGAGTTGAACTGGTATCGCCCATCCATTTTAAGAAGCCGGAGGTGCCTGGCAAGAGGCCCGCTGGGCGACGCTGGCGTGAGAACTTTGCTCTGGCTTATGGGCAGGTGAGGCGTTGAAGCAGGAGCTGAAAGTCACGATGCCAAGGTGGGGCTGGATGCTGGGACACCCCCCCCCCACATCCCCACACTTACACACTCACATTGGCACTGGAATATTCAGCTGTTGGCACCGGATTAATTTATTTGCTGCTGCTTATCAGGTTTGCGGCTGGCTGGCGTTTTTAGCGCTCTTTGTATAAGGACCGGCATCAGTGTACGACAGCAATTATTTCTGTATCAATAAGATCATGGATGCCGTCGGCTGCCCTGATGGGCCCTGGGATGGGACCTGAGTTGATGCCACCACCCGGACCCTGGAGGTGGTGGCAGGAACATGGGAGGTATGGCACAGGGTGGCCAATATCACCAAAAGGAAGATTTGACAGCAAAAGCTGCCCACCTTCCCCTGCGCCCCTCCGCCCCTCCGCCGAAACCGCACAGCTCTGAGGATGCTCCTGGAGCTGTTCCCTTAAACACATAAAAGGGCTCCATCTGGTTTTAATTATTCAAATGAGCTGACAGGGTAATCAATATAAATGGTTAAACGTGGCCAGGATTAGCATTGGCTCTGCTGCAGCACAGGGTAAAAGCTCTTGAGATGGGGATTAGCTGCTGCCCCAATGCTATGGGGGTGTGGGATGCTGGGGGGGACCTTGCTCATGGGGCTAGGGTGGCACCACAGCCAGGGTCACCGGGGGAGCATGTGTCTGTGGCCGCTCTGGCAGATGCAGGATTTAAAACAATAACCTGCGGTACTTCTGGCGCTGGCTGCTTTTTTATTGCTAATATACTGCTAATTGTGCTCTGCTGCGTGGTAATACTAATAAAGCAAGATTTAGAAAGCAGGAGGCTTAAGAGAGTAAATCAAGGGCGCAGCACAGCCTCGGCAATCTGCATCGCAGTTACCCACAGCTCCCCAGCACTGGGGGGGGGGACACATGGGACCCCACCCTGAGGACCTGGGTACGGGGTCCTCATTGCACCCTGAGCATAAGGAGTGGAGGGGTTTTGTGGGAGCCCTTGTACCTCCCTGACGCTAGAAGACCTGTGTCCCTGTACCCTCCCCAGCAGCAAAGTTTCTCTGGACCCATTTCTCCTTTGGGGGCTGCTGCCATACTGCTTTTTTTTCTGTGTTACCGTGGAAATCCTGCCTGCATCCACCCCTGGTCCTGCAGCCCGTGAGTGCCACCAGCCTCTTCCCTTGGGGAACCACTGCAGGGGGAAGTTTGGTCTTGAGCCACAGCTCCCATCTCTCCAAACACTGGATAAAACACTATTTAAAGACAAAAAGAGAGAGGGGAGGGAGGCAGGCACCCCCTGGGTTATTCGATCTGTCTCTGCTGGTCCCTTATTGAAGTCACAGGTGCCGGTGCCCCTCCGCGTGCCTCGGCGGAGGTGTGCTTCATCAAGCCGGCGCCCACCTCAGAGCAGGGTCACACGGAGACAACCGCTGTAATGAGAAGAGCTGAAATTGCTGCGTGTGGCAGGAGGGGGGCGGTGGCAAAGGCGGGGATGTCCTCGTCCCCACCATCAGCCAGCCACCGGCTTTCTAGGCTTTTCTAGCCCCGAGTGATGGGAAACCCAAGGTGAGGCCGTTCCTTTTCCCTCTCCACCCAAACCCTCATTTTCATCTTGCGTTATGGCATGGAAATGTTTGACTTTACAGCTTTAGTTTATATTGCTGGGAAGGAACTTAACTGCGCTAAGTGTTGAAGCTGCATTTCTTTTTGATGATTTCAAAGATTTATTAAGTTCTCACAGGGAGAAGGGGGGGTGGGGGGAGGGAGGAAAAACACACACCATGCCAGCAAACAAGATTCAGTGGTAGGCCTAGCGAATAAACTGAAAATATATGTGCAGAGTTTAGAGATTTTGTTGGAGCGTTTGCTTTCTTCTGGCTCCTATCTACAAACGCACCTCTGTGGTGCCCTGCGTTATCCTGGGCTGTAAGAAGCTTTGCTGCCTGGGGATGCTGCTCTGTGAATCGCTGTTTTTAATGTTCCCCTTCTGTTTTGGGGTTCAGATGCAGGAGCCGAACAGGGAATAATGAAAGGTTTGCTAATAACTTGTGCACTGGGAAGTGTTCATCCAAACCACTCAGCTGAAATTAAAACATAGTAAGTGCTCTCCAAGCAGGAATCTGGAGCGGTTCCTGGGCAGTTTGTGGATATGAGAGATGGGTCCAGTTCACCGCACGAGTTAGTTGCAATTAATTAATGGACTGGGTCTATTAATTTACTCCCAAATCCAATCATTGGGGGATGAGGTCACAGCTGGCAGAGAAATACCAGCAGGATGCAGAGTTTTCTGCAAGTAAATTAGCAGCTTTTAATTTCACAAGAGTCCAGAAAAAATGTGTGTTAAAACGTGATGAAGGCCTGGAAATCAGCCGGGGCTGGAGCCAGGGGAAGCATGGCCAGCTGTGAGGTGGGCGACAGTCAGAGCCAAACCTATATCCATTGATTTGGGTTCTTTCCTTCCCTATTGGCCCTTTGTGGAAAAAATAAGCAGTGCAATCTGGTGGGGTGGTGCTGGTGTCAGAGACCAGGGCTGGCATCGCTGCTGCTGCCTGAGTCCTGGCCGGGTTGACAAGGGCCATCCCCAGTGTCTCGTTGCCCTCCCATGATGCCAGCTTAACGAGTCTCTGCCTGCGGCACCGTAGGTGAAGCGCCTCGAAAATTCCCATCTGCCAAGGAGCAGGCGATTGCCAAAGAAATCAGCAATCCTGTTTTACTGCAAATGCTCCTGTTATTATTAAAAAAAAAAAAAAAAAAAAAAAAAAAAAAAAAAAAAGGGCGGGTGCGGTGGGGGAGGAAATACTAAGAAACTGCAATGTCAGAAGTATTTTGTGTTGGCAAGCGGCTGCATTGAACACGGGCCGCTGCGTGCATCTTGGTGGTGCTGGCACCCCAATGGCAAGGGCCAGGCAACCCCTTCCCCGGGAGGTTCCCAGAGGAGGCCGTGCCATGCTAATGCGCTTATCTCTTCCAGGAGAAGGTATTCGGTTGTAACAATGCTGCTTTGCCACAGCGAAGGGGAAATCTTTGCTTGGGGAGGAGATCCCAGGGAAGGGCAGAGGTTAGAGCTGGGCCTTTCCCCATTGCTTTGAGAAAGCTTTAGTTCAGGGTATTTGTGCATCTTGGTTTTACCAGTACAGTCCCAGTTTCCCCAGCATGGTGTATTCAAATAATGTTCTTTTCAGCCCCTTTGAAATGCCCTTTGTAGAGATGATCAAGTGGAAGACACAGCTGCTGCTCTGAAAGGAGCCAGGGATGCGGGCTGAGCCTGGTGCAGCCGTCAATGCCATCAAAGCCACCCCCTTGCCCCAGAGACACTCTAAGGATGCTCAGCTGCCTTTTCTGAAAGGCTGGTCTGACGTGGAGTGTTACTGGAAGATCCTCTGCTCCGAGGAATAACCTCACCTTGCTGAGAGGAGTCAGCGGCCATGCCTTCAGTCATTAAAAACAAAGGCTGGACTTCTACCAGGCTCTCCCTGTGCAACTCCGCGTGCTTGAAAGCTCACCGTGCCTTCTGCCCAGGGAAGCAGGAAAATGCAGGAGGATCCCATCTGCCTTGGGTTTATTGTCACAGGGGCCTCTGTCTTCAGCAAATGCTGAGAAAAAGCTTAAAGATGCTCGAGAGGAGAGAGAGAGGGGCTTAAGTGCTGTGAGAGGGAGAAAAACATCCACACACTTTCCCTTACGGGTTTAAGACATCTCAAGAGAGCTTTCTCTTTTTATTTTTCTAATTGGTACTTGTTTCTGGCACTGGCAGTGCTGCTCGATGGTGTGTTTCAGACAGGTACTGAAGCTGGTTTCTGATTTTTACCAAAAAGGACCATTTTCCTCCCCATTTCTGCAGGGAGATTTCTCTTCCATCCCCACAGGGAACAACTCTTGAACTCAACTTGGGGCTCTCGGTGAGACGGGGAGTTGTCCGGCTGTGTGCCAGCACGGCTCGGCAGAGGTGGCAGAGCCTGGGGGGAGCTGAGAGCCCGGGAGGAGCCGGGTGAATTTGGGGACACCCTGGTGGGGTGAAGCAGGCTGCTCTGCTCCATCAACCTGCCACTCGTGGGGTGGAGCCATGCACGTACAGGAAGAGCAATCCCCGGGGAAACTGATTTAAATTGCCATCTCCCCAAATAGATGTGATTTGAAATAATTTCCTTAAGTGTGAGATTATTACAGGTAGATCATATATTGATTTTGAAGGCTTTTCAGATGAGCAGAAACACTCTCCCCTTATCACAGAAAAGACTGAAAAGTTGGAGTTGGCTTTGGTTTCATGGTGGGTTTTTTAGTATTGTTAAAGAAAAGGGAAAACACACCAAAATAAGGCAGAGGTGAGCCATAGGGAAGGCAGCAACAGGTCCAAGGTCTCCAAAAGAGTTCTAACTGCTGAATTCTGCTCAAAGAAAGGGGAGAGCCAAGGAATCGTGGTTCCTAAAGCCCCACGGGTCTCTCCCTCGGCCCTTGCTCCCTTTCCCCCGGCACCCAGCATCCCCTCCAGCCTGGGCAGGGGGATGTTTACGGAGGGAAGCACCTGAGATAAATCACTACTAATCTCAGCACACTGTATGTGAAGTATAATAGCTCTGCAGGTTGTTTGCTCACCTGTTTGATCAGCTGATGGAAAATAAAGTAATATTCCTCCTGGCTGCCCCCTCCGTTCCTGTCCCTTCTCCAGCAGAGGCCAAGCTGCTGTGTTTGGGTGCGTAATGCTTCAGGCAGTGGTGGGCAGATATCCGGCATAATTATCCAAAGCACACCAGTAATCCACCTGCCCCAGGAACTGGTCTTCCAGTTGCAGCTGCAAAAACTGCAGCTTTTCACATTAAAAATTTCACATTGAGTAATCAACTCGGGCTACGCGTTAGTACTCAGATGGGACCTGGGCTGTCTAGATCCCTTACCAATGCTGCTGGACAGGGCTTTCCTAGCATCAAACCTGACCCTTTCTCTCTTCCTCGTGCTGGATGTGGAGAACAGGTTTTCTCTTCCATTTTGCAGCCGTCGTCTTCTGTATTTGCAGACTCAGTTTTGCCCTTGACCGTCTCTTCTCAGGGTTAAGCAACTCAAATTCATTCAACATTTTGTATTCCCCAGATTTCCTGGATTGACTTCACTGGATTTGTTAGCGGATACTTGGGCCAGGAGGAAGGAGGGTCCTGCCTGAGCCAGGCTCATCACTGGAGGTAAGTATTCATCCTCTGCCCTGGCACCTCGGTGGCCTTCAGAAGTGTGCAGGGGATGTTTCCAGCCTTTCGGGGGCTTTCTTGCCTGTGCCTCTCTTCCAGTGGTGCCCACAGCCTCGTGTCAGCTGAGAAATAAGCTTTCAGCATCTTTATCTAAGCACATCAGTTTGGCTTTTCCTGAACGCAGTCCTGCACAAGTACCTTGCTGTTTCTCCCCCTATGTATATGTTTAGGTATTTTCCCATATCCAATTAATTCAGCTCCTGCCACCAAAGCGTTGCTCTGCCTCAATCCATCCTGTCTTCATCCTCCTGCAATACAGGCATCTTTTGATAGCAGCTCACAGCCAGGCCGTGGTTCTCTGTCAGGCTTGTGTAAAACACCCCCAGACCCTGTTAGAGACAGACGTTCATTATCCTCTTCTGCAAACCTTGGTGCGAGTGAGTGGAAGGGAAGAGATTCATTATATTCTGCAGAGGTGCCTGAGCCTGAGACCCCAGATGAGATGCAGCCGGAGGGAAGGAGAGCTCAAGCGATGCTATGATTAGTTGGAAAAAAGTTGGGGCTGTAACCCCAGGAGCTGTGATGGAGCTTGCCAGAGCATCATAGTGGGGTTTTTTAGCACCGGCTGCTGTATTACTGTAGCGCTGAGTGATGGTGCTGGGGGAACTGCCATGAGCAGGGAAATTATGGGGTACGGGGAGACACCTTCTCATCTTTGTGTTGTTGAGGCTGGGCCCGATATTTCGTCCCCAGCTCAGCGTTTCCACTGTAAAACCAATGTCCCTTGACTGGGTGCTGGTTGATGGGGGCTGAGAGGTTTCAGTGCAGGGACCCGCAGCCATCAGCATCCCCGGGGTGCCCAGCCCACCCTGCCCCTCCAGGGAGCAATCGCAATCAATCTGTGTGATTAGGCAAGGGAAGGGCTGTATTTGCACGCCTGGCAGTTACACCAGCCGTAAAGCTGTGCAGCTGTGGCAGGGCTGAGACTGAAGCCATCCAGCCTTTACAGGCACAGATAAAATTAAACTGCTGGCACGGGGAGGGTCACCGCGGGCAGAGCTAAGGGACTCGGCACCGTCCCCATGTGGGACCCGGTCCTGCTATGCCTGGCCAAGGGGGGATTGCAGATGCGAGCAGGGATGACTTCTCCAGAGCCTGGAGAGCTGCAGAATGCCATGCAGGAGGGATGCAACACCTGCCCTCGCCCCTTTCCCAGCAGGGGTTTGCGAGCAGGTCATTGCCGTCCCTCTCCTTTCCCTCCTGATGAATACACTGCTGTTCCAAGTTAGCATCGGTGGGTTATGTCAGAAAAATTAATTTTTTAATTAAAACCATTTTTTTGGTGGTGCTTTAATGTCTAGGTCTGGAGTAATTATTAGTAGCTCCAGGGAGACTGCGCTTTAGAAAAATTGTTGGTGCTACTGTGAAGGAATTTATCTGATTAACGTCAGGCTTCACACGTGGCTGTTGGGGGGGATGGACGAGGAGGGGAATCCTGCTGCTCTCAAGCAAAGTGATTAATCATGGAAAACGAGGCAGGGCTCTGTGGGCCCTGGTTTCCCACCTCAGAGGTGGGCTGGGAGAGGAGGAGAGGTTGGGAGCAGCAGCACAGGTCTCCCTTGCTGTCCCCTATGCCACATGCAGGTCCTAGGATGTGGCCGGAGAGACTGAAGGGGTGAGGAGGGACGGTTTTGTCCCTTGCTGGAATAAGGAGGCAGAAAAACACTCAATGAGAGAGGGGGCAAAGCCTTGGGTCAGTCTTGTCCCCATGCACCTGTGCTGGGTGGGAGTGAAGGGGCTGCTGCTGCCCTCGGGGCTGGGGGATGCTCCGTGGTACCCCCGGCCAGGCCATCCCCCCGCTGCGGCCGCTCACACAGGGGATTTGCACGTAGCCAAATCCCTCTCTTAGCAAAAGGTCCTTTGTTCCCTGAAGGAAGCAGCTTTTCCTCCAGATTTTCCCTTCTGACTTCTTTTTAGAGGTTTAGTCCTGTCCTGAAGTGTAAGACTTCAGATTCCTCCCCAACCTCCTGGCTCCGGTGGTTTTTGCTGTTTCCCCCCCGTAGCTCCGGCTGCGCTGGCTCTGGGCTACCCTGGCTGTGGGAGATTAACGGGGGCCTGGGCTGCGCTGAGCGGAGCAGCAGCGTTAGCGAGGGGAGAAAGCAGCGTCCCCCCTCTGCAAGCACCTCCTGGCGCTGGGGTCCCCGGGATGCCCAGGGAGGGAGGGAGGGTAAAGCAGGAGGTCTTGGGCTGCCCGGGGGCTGGAGGGGCCGGGCTCTGCACGGCTCAGCACCGCCTTCCCCTCGTAGCACCCATTTACCTGATTTCATCGTAATGTTATCGTTATCGGCTCCTCCTCTAACGGGTTCTGCAGGCTCCAGGCAAATCCTACCCTTTGTGCTCAATTAACAGGCTATACCTTGGAGAGTGGGAGGTAATATAAATATTTTCCATGTAGCAATAGGACTGGGGTTTTTTTTTTTCCTTTTTATTTTTTTTTCTGTGGTGCTGTCATTATAATATTGATTTGACATCCAGGTGTCAGGAACAGCTGGATGGCAGAAAAAATGGCAATTTTAATTCCTTTTGTGGGCAAGGGAGGGAGGGGGGAGACTTTCCTCCAGGCTCCCCCCCCCCTTTCCCTCTGCGATGCTCCGTGTTCCGCCCTGACAGGAACATTTATAAACTGCCACTGTGGGGAGTATTATTAACAGCTCGATTCCTTAAAGATGCAATTAATTATTCACCTGCTTCCAAATCAGTTTAAGCAGCTTCTAAGCTGCAGTGTAAATAAAACCTTCCCAACTCGCCTCTCCTCTTTCTCATGCGTGTACACACACACATGCCCAGTATTCATAAAGCTGAGCTATTCAAATTGAGCCAAACAAGCAGTTATTGTAAATTACTGCAGCTCCATTGGCTTCCCGGGCTCTCTGCTGAGTTACACCAGCCAGGACTTTAACTCATCCTTGTAGGGATGGCAACTGTCGCTATTTTCTCATTTGCTGTATTTTTCAGCTATTTTTGCCTTGTTGCTAAATCCCTCCTGTTTTGTTGTGCCTCCCCCCTCAGCCCAATCTCCCTTTTACCTGTTTGCTATTTAATAAATCATCCCCTAAATGATCCCCTGACTTGAGCATCAGCTACAATGCCTCTGTGGAGGGTGTTTTTTTGGTGGTTGGGTTTTTTTTTTCCTCCCTTTTTGGAAAGATGTTGATGAGGTCTCAGCTGATGGCTGCTTGCAAAGGAGAAAATACCACTGTGCTGCCGGGGCTCTGTGAGCAAAGGGCTGTGCCAGCCCTGGGAGAGGCTGGTTGGGGACCTGGAGGGGGAAAGGCTGCGTCTTTGCTCTCCTCTCGCTTCCCTGGGTTTGGGTTTAGATGGCCAAAGCAGGTTGAAATAGCTCTAGGGTCACAGTGTTGGGGTCTCCTATGGCCCTGCTGGGTTTCATTTATTGTGGTTAAGTTTCTGGGTGGAAGTTTAGGTTTGGAAAATGGCAGAAATTTGGGCAGTTTGGTTGATCTAGATTTGTAAAATGGCAGTTATTTGGGGAGGAAAAAAAAAGCTCAAACCTCTTCCTAAAATGTTTTCTCTAATGGAAAGCTGAGACTGGCAGTGGATTTTATGGGAGAGGGTAGTGCTTTTGAAGCACCTTGCCATCGCCACCCACCATGCTGAGCACCCAGCGCTGAAGGACAGTGAAGGGGCCACGGCCAGCACCCCCACTGCAGCTCTGCCTGGCCTGGGGAGGTGGGGACCTTCCCATCACCTGCTTGCCCCCCTGCAGCACAGCCCCCTGCTCCTGGGATGCCAGGGGCTGGAGGAACCGCTCCCCACCAAAGCTATTTCCCGTGAGGTCCCATGGTCCTAACCAGGGAAAACCCGCAAAACCTGCAACAAGGGAGTGAACACAAACAACCAGAGGATGCTCATCTCTGTAAATAGACTGCAAAAATAAATAAATAAGTAAATATCTTGCTAAAAATCCCCTTTCCCATTGCAGAGTCCGTCTCTGGCATGAATGCAGATGCCACCTCGCAGGCTCCAAACAGACCAAGCCAAATCTTTGCATAGATTAGTCACTAACAATGGAGTTAATAACGATAATGGCCCAAATGTCCTGTGCCTGCGTGAGATACACTTAGAAAAATCTACTAGCACCAGGTAATCACCGCGTTTCATACTGTCAAAGAGATCAATCATGTCGAGAGCTATTCATCAGTCAGCTGTGCCAGGGGCTTAGCAGGGAGGGAGGGAATGCAGCAGCTTGCGGCACCCCAAAAAAGCTGCTCCTGGGGGAAAGGGGGGGGTCCCCCAGGGTCGGAGCAGGGCTGGGAAGTGGAATGCTGGTGGGCTCGTTTGAGGAGCGCCTGGCAAAGCCTCTGCTCCGCTCTGCTCCCCTCAAGGATGGTCCCTCGGATGCTCCCCTGTCTCTGGCGGCTGGGGCTGACGGGGCTTCCTCTGCCGGAGACAGATTGTTTGTTGCTGTTTCTCCATCTGGCTGGAATCACGTCTGTCTTCCACCGGGTTATTTGTTGCCCGATTGCCACTTGTAACCCATCCTTTCTCCTTTGCTTTCTAGGGAGATGTCCTCAGCTGGATGGTGCCGGAGCCGCCCTCTGGACCCAGTACCCCACGTGGGCTCCCAGACCACAAGCACTGGAAATCCTGCCCCAGGGGACATTCTGCTCTGAAGAGCAGGACCCTGCTCCAAAGAGCATCCGTAAACCCGCAGGCCCGGCAGCCGTGAGCCAGCAGGCAGGGAACAGGCAGCCGTCCCCGGGCAGCTCA
>JMFS01139363.1:0-13932 GCA_000699545.1 Podiceps cristatus | reverse complement strand
GGGGGGGGAAAAAGCTTTTGGTACGTAAGGTGTGCTCTTCCTGTAAAATACAAAGGTGAGGCAATGGCATGCAGAGGAGCCATGTTCTGTAGCAATAACATTGTTGCCCTGTCACCCAAGCCTTCCTGTGGTTATAGGACTTAAAAGCTTCCACTTAAAAGCTTCCACCTTAACGCACTTGAATGCTGAAGAACATTTCTAAGTGCTCTGAGCATAACAATCATGCGACACAGACCCATCTGGCTCCTTAAATGTCCATGATGCTTGCACTGAGAGGGTTTTTCATAGGTCTTCAGAGACTTAGGATGCAACTTCAGTGAGAATGTAGTGACCCATGTCGTGGTTCCAGACAAGCAAATGAAGTGCAGGAGGAAAAAGTACAGCTTTGTCCTCAAGCAGCCAAAAGGCAGAGTCTGGGCACAGCACTGCAGGAATTAAGCTGTACTGCTTCTGATCTGAGCTGGGACAGTTATCGTGCAATAGCGTTGGATGTGCTAGCTTAAATCCAAAGCAGTTGTAAGCCTCATGCTGGGCTTCAGGTGGAACATGTGGCTTGGCTTTGTCTGGGCTGTGCGACTTTTACGCACTTTTATGCTTGCTGCTGATGAGAGTTACTGTTGAGAATGAAAATGCAACAGATACCTTCACTCAGATTAACTTGTTCTATGTCACATTCTTTCCTCATTGGAAAAGTTATTCTGACATCTTGCTGATTTGTTGCAAGAAGGCTGAGATCACTTTCCCAAGCTGTATTAGGTGGAAAGCATTGGCTGTGTGTTTTGTGTAAGGAACTTTCCTTCTTTACAGATTACACAATATTTTCACTCTGAATCTGTGTTTTCTTCAACCCCATTCTCCCTTTTCCCAGGCAGCAACTGTAATAAATAGGTCTGATTTACAGATGGATAATAAGCAAGTAGAGGTCTTCCTCCTGCCGCTGTCTGCTGGCCACTGACAATTCTTCTTCAGTCTTCCATTCAAAACAGAGCTGCAGAAAATGAGCAGTTCCATGAGAAATAGACAGGGAAACATCTGTCATGGAAAGCAAGTGATGCCAGTAAATAAAGAAGCTTCAAAAAAGAAGCTGGCTTTCCTCTTTTCTGAGAGAAACAAACAAAGAATATTTGTGTCACTCTATGGTTAAAGTAAATTAAAGAATGTGCTTTTATAAAAAATTATCCAGTCTTATTTCTTTAGTATTCCTCATTCTGATTAAGGAAATAATGTCCTTTCTTAGTGTCCAGAAGTTTCAACTGTCATCCCAGCATGATTAAACACAGACAGTGTAAGAAACAATTATATGTGATATTCCATTCCAGTTTTACCATTTTGTTTAAGTAATGGCAAATTTTCTCCAGGACCATGCTTTTCACCTCAGAAAAGATGGACAGATGTGATCACAAGGAGCCAGAACAAATCAAATCTGTGTATTGCATATGATATGTCACAGAGTACAGGTAGCAAAGAACTTTCTGCTCCTTTTTGGTTGCAATTTGTGATGCTGCCAGAAGAGGAAATCTAAACATGCAG
Source organism: Podiceps cristatus (assembly GCA_000699545.1). Lineage (NCBI taxonomy): Eukaryota > Metazoa > Chordata > Aves > Podicipediformes > Podicipedidae > Podiceps > Podiceps cristatus. The sequence goes on along the minus strand of JMFS01139363.1, from coordinate 12,402 downwards.
TTACGCTTTCTGCATGGGGAGCTGTAGAACAAATAAAAGTTCTACCTAATCAGCAGGCAGTTCTCTAATGCTGTTTTATCTGCTCCTGACTTTTTTTTTTTTTTTTCCCCAAGACAAGAGTTACAGTTCATGCACAAGGAGAGCAATCAAAAGTCCCTAGATTTGTAGAAGTAACATGCTAAATCGCACACAGAAAGATCTTAAGATCCCAGAGTGCAATGGGAAAAAAGAATGGTGAGGCCCTCTGGTACCTTGCTTGCATAGGAAAAACCAGCCATCCTTCCACTGTGACCTTGTGGCTTGGGGGGAAATGTCTTGTTTACATCCTTTCTTTAGCTTCTTCTCCTCATTTGGTTATCCCCCCTGGCAAAAGCCACCTGTTCTTTACCAGTCTCTTAATACCCCAGGAAAGCAGAAGAGCAGGAATAGACAATACCTGTCCTGCTCCCTCTTAATGTTGTTCTTTATGGTGTGACCATACCCTTTCATACACGTGTACTGTTCCTTCAGCTCATATGGTCCTTCCGTTGGACAGACTGCATCTTGCTGTTTATGTGGTGTTCACTTTCTGTGCATAGAGTAAGATCAGAAGTGAATAATGGGATAATGCTGGCTTGCAACCTGTTCTGAGTGAGCTTGGTAGTGAGTCCATGGTCTGTGGTAGAGCTTTATCAACTCTAACATATATCGAGCCTTGTTGAAAAGTCTCCAAGGACCTGTACGTATTTCACAAAATGAAAACCAGTTTTAATAGCTAATTCTTATTACTAATTTTTGTTCTATTTTGATTTTTTTTTATGCTTTAATGGTGACTTAGATCTTATTTTGAATTTATCTGCTGAATTAGGAATACTTTGCTACTTTCTTTCTTACAGACAGTGGTCAATCTTCTGCTAAGCATATTTTTGATACATCAACTCACTGGATCTCCATTAGAACCTGGTTAGGTAGGTTTTCCAGTTCTCGAAACATTGTTGTAATTTTCTTATGAATCCTTTGGTAGGATAAACACCAGAACTGCATACAGAGTGGTAATATCACTGTGGTAAATGATCATACCCAGCCACAGAAAGAGCTTCTCCTGATACTCTGTATTTCCTTCTATGCCTCTGTTCCTGTTAACTTTATTACCATAAGCCTTTTGAGTCATGTTTTTCCTAATGCAATTCCTAAGCCATAAGAGTGTCTTGCCTATCCTGTTGATACTTAATTATGTAATTGGAGGACAGTCTTCTGGAAATTATGTGCTGCGTAACTTTGAACAAGTTGCCTTCTGTTCCTGCTACTCCGGTAGCCTGTGTATAGAGTGGAGTGGGAGGAGGTGCTGGGGTGAATGGGGAAGAGCACAAGAGTGAGAAGTGCTTTTTCAGAGGGATAAACACTAAAATGATCTTTAGGATGACAGATTGCTGCAGGATGTCAGCAGGATGAGATATAATGTATAATCACTTTGGTTTTCAAGAAGTTCCTCCCAAGCATGCTCACTAAATAGTGTTTATACCACTAAGGAAATCTGTTATCTATGAAATGGAAAACATAAGGACTATCATCTTTTAAAATAACACTTTCTTAAGAGAAATTTGGAAAATTGATAGATTTCTATGCCTCTCTCTCTCCTGTTCTTATGGCCTCTATTGCTGTTGTTTCTTTTCAGTTACATCAGTTGACTTTTGCTGATCGACTTCAGATGTGAGACATGTATGCAACATGTTCTTAAAAAACATTAACTTAATTATACCATTCTCCCCAGAAAGTCACTAGAACTGAAAGGGTACAATTTGTAGCCAAAAAAAAAAAAAAAAAAAAAAAATTAAAAAAAATTCCCTTTTCAGTTTATTACTACATTTTGTGAAAATACAGACCTTCACGACTCAAGTATCCAACCATTCTGAATGTAATATAAAGTGAATAATTTACAAGACTTTATTTTCAGGAGGAACTTGACATTTTAACTGGTGACAAAATACAGTTGTTTTGAAAGTTTGTTTAGAGTAACCACCACTAAATAGGTTAACTGCCTTTGGGAAAGGGGATGTGTTTCTGAACATGCGCTTGCATCCCTGGATCACCCAAAGCAGAGTGTTTGGGCAGGCTGGGCGAGCAATGGGTGCTGCATTGGCCGTGTAATTCTGTAAATAAGCCAGACTACAGCAAAAGCGCAGTATCTCCAGCTCTCGTGCAGATGTTTTCCATACAGGAAGCCTCTAATCCAAACTTTCCCTCCTCTCCTCTTGCTGGCCTCACATGGCCTCATCATGCTCCTTGCTCATTCTGAAACAGTTATATGCATTTGAATGGCAGCCAGACTGATTACAGCCTGTGTTTTTAAAAAAATCAGGCAATTGTTCCAATGATTGCATTTGGCAGAACATTCAAATCAACCAGGCTGCAGGTAGAAATATTTTTGTTGTTGTCAATGAGATTAAGTATGATGATTCACTAAGCAAATGCTGTTTTTTCCTCAGCCTTTTCCCATAGGTCCCACACTCAGGCACAAACCATATATATGTTGTCTTTATTCATACTAGAAAATTTTCATCACTCTTTGAAGATACTGAGAATTGCACAAAGGAGGTATTTGCCAAAGCATTTCTCTGAAGTATTTCTACTTTTCAACATAAGTCAAGGTGAATGTTGAAAGATGCTCTACAGCACTTTGCCTGTGTTATACCTTGTAAAGTCCAACTCAAAAAATCATTTTTTCTGTGATAAAATGTTACATTCTTGCTTCGAAGTGGCCGGATGTCAGAATGACATGAATTGCTTAAAAAGTTTCATAGCAGAGCTGAAGTAGCTTGTTGTAAAGGACATGTATATTCCTCATGTTTGCAGAATTAAGAGGCAGCTTTGTATTTTTTTCTAGTGCCAAAACACACAGGAAAGCATGCATGATTTACTGGAATACAACGGGATAAGAGAAACTTCTGAAGTATTTTATTTAGATTTTTGTTCTGGTTTATATTTGCTGCTCTCTTTTTTTGGTGTGTTTTTCTGGCAATTTGAATGGATCTGAACTTGTGCTTTCCCAAAATTTACTGAGTCTGGGCTGTGTGTGGCATGAGTGGTTTAGCAATATTTTCCTGATTCACAAAAGGAAAGTTTTCTACATAAAAGATGATAAATTTAAAAAATGCTTAGAAAGTGAGAAGGAACAATCTTATCTGAATAACTGAAAAGAACTGTTTAAAATCCACTATCAGTATTTTTTTATTCTTTGCTAATTTCTAATGTGCCCATTGTGTGGCTTAGCTAGGACATGCTTCACACAAACTAGTGATTTATTAAAAAGTGTCAACACCCCACATTTGTTGCCTCCTTTCCAATGCTGCACAAAGATAGAACAGTGCCGTTATATTTTTAATTACTCCCATGGACTGGGACACCAGTTACAGGAGATCTACATTACCTATGGGTCATAAAACACATCTCTCATGTACAGGCCCCCTTGAAACACTGTTACACCCACAGGCTGTGTCTATATAAGTAAATCCAGGCATGCCTGGGAACATTTCCAGGTGCTGGGCCGTGAATGTCTGTGCCAGTAAACAGAACTTTACCTGGCATGAACTAATCCTTTTCCAAACAATGCTGTACCCAAGCAATTCCTGGGCACATTTTTGTATTTTGGCAGCTAAACGACCATAGGGGCTGTTCCTGTAGGCAGACCTCCTGGAACTTCTCCTTTCCAAGACTGAAAGCAGTTGTCTAGCATTGATGGAGGCCATCCGAGTCCACTTGGCCTCCGGGCCTAAACACATTCTCAGGTAAAGTTCCTTTACTGGAGCAGGCGTAGCCAGAAGGAATACTGTAAGAACCAGTAGAAACTGATATTTCCCCAGACCTTGTGCAGTCATGGAAGGATATTTTGGAAAAAAACCCCTAGTCTCTCAGATAAGGAACATCTGCTCATTTGTGATTTTTATAATATCGGGTATCATACTGAACTAACAAACTGATGTATCTCTAACTTGGTTATAACGGATCCTTCATTTTTGAGTGCAAATTTTCAATTGAAATATCCCCATCATGGCCTCAGTTTATTTCAGTTTCCTACAGACCTGCTGAGCTGCTTTGTTGTTGCAAATGAGTAATAGGAAAAACTACAGTTATCTTTAAGTTTCAGGGCAAGATGTGTTTGAAAAATAAAGTCATTGCTCTGGCTACACATTGGATCTCAAAGGGGTGGTTTACAGAGTGCTGGAAAGCATGAAACTCACATAAGGTTTTTAGTAGAACTTTGGAGGTTGATAAAGTTATTAGAAATCCTCAGGAAGAAGGAAAGTGTTCATTGATTTAGGACGTCATCTACTCCTGTTAAAAATAGTTGAAGGAACAGACTTCCCACTTACAGATTTATGTCATAAACCAAACAAGAAAAAACATCCATAGAAATAAACAAATAATCTAGTCTTTCATGTAATGAGGGAAAGTGGAGGAAGAAGCCAGTGATTTAAGCAATACATTAATAATTTAAAATATTTGTTATATACAAAATTCCTAACTGAAATCCAGGGTAGTGATGTGGAATAATTTGTGCCTCAGAGTTTGACATAATTAGCAAAGACATTTTTTGATAGTGGAAAAGCCAAGACATAAGCAATGTAAAAGGAAGAATTTATTGAGCAAAAAGAGCAAGTTGCTCATGCCAGGCTTCCTCCTAAAAAAGACACAGAGAGAAAGGTTTTCAATCAGTAGCAAATTTTTTTTTAAAAAAAGAGTAGAAGTTCTCCAGTGCTGCTGGTGGGCTTCCAGACCAAGGGGCAGTCAGATGCCTTTTCCTCCCACTCCTTCACTTGGTGCTAGCAAGAGTCAGAAACTCTGGGACCAATAGCTATATTAACAGTGTAAAGGTCTAAAAAGACCTAAAAAGGTGGTTCTCAGCAGAGTCATATTTGATCCTTACTTTTTTGACTTTGGACAGCTTTCTGCCAATTTACCTTGTCTTATTTTCAGGATATGTCAGGATTGCTGATTTCTGGCTTCACTGTTTTCTCTCCTCTCCTTTATGTCTTTTATTACTCCTGTTAATTGTAACTCTGTCTTTCTTATTCCAGGAGAATGATTTCCTCCTTTTCTGATTGCTTTTCCATAATGCCTTCCCCATCTTCCTCCTGATCTGGGCCTGTCATGTGTCATCTTCCTCAAAGAGCTCTTTATCCAGGTTTCCGTTCTCAGAAGTAAGAGAGATGGAAGAAATTCAAAAAAAATCTGTTCTAATATTTTGTCAATCATTTATGCTGCTATCTTCCATGTTGCCTCTTCCCTCACACACGTACTCTTGATTGTCATCTATTTAGTTTATAAGTGCTTTTGTATAATCTCTCTTAAAAAAAATATATATATATATATATGCAAAATCTCTTTTGACGTCTTCACTATTAGAATGGTGATTAATAACATGTTGGAATAGGTCAGAAGTGACTCGATGAGGTTTGAAAAGGAACAATGTTATGAATGTGTTCTTGGGCATGTAATATGGCCCAGAATATCTGTTGCCTTTTATGTACATGGTACATACATGGTACCTACCTTGCTTCAATGCAATAGGGGCATGATCTTTCCTTTGTCTAAGGGGTCTCTCACAACAATTATTGTGAACTGACTATTGCATGAGAGAAACCGTTGCTTGGGGTTTGGCTTAATAGGCCCCCTATAGGTATTGTCCTGTCCTGTCAGTTTTGTTTTCAATAGAAGGGAGAAACTGAAGTAAGTGAAGTGAGCTTTATGATGGCAGTTTTCCAAATGGGAGTTATTTATTAAGAGCAGCTCACGTTTGTATTGGCTAATGCAAACTAAAATGTGACCCTGAGTACAAACCACAAACTGAAAAGTAGCCCTGTATGAGCGAATATTGTTGGACTGTATTAAGTCCAGAGACATGAAGCACCTGGTACCTGGTATTTGTCTGAGCATTTGGCTTTTGCTACTGATCTCAGCAATATCTGGGAAACTGTTGAGAGAGTTCAAACAATTGTGACACACACCATAGTTTGGATGACTACTGGCTTTTCATGTGGACAAAATCAGTCATCTAATTAAACCCTGATGTTCTGATGATATTAGGTACACAGAGTGAATGCCAATAACATTTCCCCTTTGATCCCAATGGGAAGTGTTTCGACTTCCAAGATGAAAGAGGTACCAAAAAGGACATTCCCCATTAAATAGATTGGCTGTCCATAATCACCGAAAGTTCTACCAAGTTTTACTTAACATTCAGATTTTTGCTCCCTGCCACCTTTCTTTTGGATGGTCATAAATAGTACTGAAATTTGTCCTTATGCATTTTTCTATGATGATACTAGGTCAAAATAAACTTAGCATTGCTATCATAATAAATTATTTCACCATGCTTTATTAGAACAGTCTGAACCTGGTGTGTGTAACAGTCTCTGTACAATGATTATTATTTTTTGAGTCAATGGCTGGAGTAAATACAATGGCTGGAGTTACAAATGAAAGAAGAGGAACTACAGCAAAGAAAATACGACATGAATGCCTAACTCTTACCACAAGTGAAACTATGACACACCTCAAAAAAACAGCTGGGCATCAGATGCAGAGAACAACTGCCCCACCTATGAAAAGGTCATAGGTCCCACTTATTGACAAAATAGGGTACTGGTACCCTCCCTATCTACATGTCTCTGTTCTGGCACCACTGAAACTTCTAATGCCATCAGTTCTGGGGTTTCCCATTACAATGAACTATCCAGGATGTAGTCACTAACCAGAAATAAAGGGAGGGGATATATGGGGAGATATACATAGGGAATATATGGGGAGATACAGACTAGATATAAGGAAGAAATTCTTTACAATGCAGGTGGTGAAGCACTGGAACAGGTTGCTCAGAGGAGTGGTAGAAGTCCCATGCCTGGATACATTCATGGCCAGGCTGGATGGGGCTCTGAGCAACCTGATCTAGTTGCAGATGGCCCTGCTCATGGCAGGGGGTTGGACTAGATGGCCTTTAGAGCCATAGTCCCTTCCAGCCCAGATTATTCTATGATTCTATGATTGTATGAAATGTTGCTAGAGGAACAGAAAAAGAGCAAAATGTATTGGTACCTTGAGAGGTCCAAATCGATCCTTAGGATTATGAGGAGCTGGGCAATAGTTAAAGACACCTAAATGCTGTTGTAGTTTCTGCCAGGCTTCATATTATCCCTCCCCAGCAAATACAGGAGTCTGATACGCAGTTTTGTTTCCCCCAGTCACCATGTTTCAAATTGAATTGACCTGATTTGACTGTTACTATTTCAATTATTTTCTTTTTTTGAACTCAGGTGATCTTAGAATTTAACATGCTTGTATACTTGCCTGAAATTGATTCTACTTTAGTGAGTGCAGCTGTCTGGAAGATCTTATACCTAAAAGCTTCCTGTTAAGCATGCAAAATGGTACCGCATATCCTAGGATACGTACTTTTAGCAATAATAATTATATTTTGTGGTTCTCCTGTTTAATGATTCACTTGACCTTTTTTAACTTGGGTTTTTATTTTGTATAAAGAATTAAGAAGTTGTATTTATATTTTTTAAAAAATTTAGCCACATATTGTCTCAGCTGGTCAGCTTGGCACTAGCAAATTGCCAAGAGTGGGAGAAAAAGTGCTGGTGAGAAGTCACCCAAAGTCAGAAAGCAAGCAAAATTGCCAAGTAGTTACCTATTTGACCCTGACTGGCTGGTATTGTTGATTCTCTGTAAGGCTGCACTGCCTAAGGCTCTAAGGCAAATCTGACCATTTCCTAGTGCTGCTTAGCCAGCAGATGCAACAAATGTCTTGTCAGCTGCCTGATGGTGAAGTCTCAGTCAGCAGGCTGAGATGCACAGGCAAAGCTTTATTCCAGCTGGACAACCCGTGTCTTTCAGTCAGAGGCAGAAACTTGCTGGGGTAAGGGGAACGAGTAAAATAAACACAAATTTTCTTTTGCTCCCTCTCCTTAGGTTGTCTATGATTTTGAGTCTGAAAGGTAGCTTCTTCAAAACAATTCTTTTGATTTGAATCAATTTATTCAGCTGCTTTAATGAGGCACCAAGAGTAAAAATGTTTAACACACATGGTTCAATGAATCCAAGTGAGATTGTGCTGAGGTTTTGGATTCAGACAACGGGAGATTATAAACTAAGGTTATTGTATAGGTTTAGAAATAGACAATTTTAGGGCTGGTTCTATCTTATGTTCTGTAGAGGACTTGTGAAAAAAGAGCTTCAGGTTAGGGCTAGTGATTGAAGCAGGGTCAGTGCTTGAATTGACAGCCTCAAAACTAGAGGGATTTTTCAGAATGGGACTATAGCTTTCATTTAGGACTCAAAGACCTTATTCTGTCTGTAGTAGTAGCAGTTGCTGGCCTCTGATTAAGGTTAAAGCTAAGATTAGTGTGTTAGGGTTAAGTTTAATGCAGACAAGAGCCGATAAGCAGCTCAATATGAAGCTCCTTGCCTAGTTTTAACAGTGTCAAAATATTGGCATTAAATTGGTTCCATAATCCTGAGAGGATGCTCAGTTAGGTTCAAACTTGTGGTTTAGGTGGCAGTGTTTAAGAAGCTTGAACTACATACAATTGAAATAGGTTTCACCCTCGCAGAAAAAGAACTAGTGCCAACAGAAACACCCTAATTAGGTTATTTTGGTTTCCAAGAATTTCAGATTAGAGGAAAATCAGTTTATTGCTGGGTTTAAATTAGGGTTCAGACTTGTTGAGTGCTGCAGAACTATAACTCTGTGCAAGAGAAGAGCTTTCCACATAGATAAATCAGGCAAGGACTTCTTTTCTGGATCCAGTCTCTCTAGCTTATGTTTAATGCGATGGTTAAAGACTTAGGAACAGCAACGACCTCACTAGTATTGCGAAAGACTCAGAGAACCACTGGAGGCGTATTTGAGCCAGTGCTGAAACTGGGTCTCATAACAGAGAGAGTAACTGGTTTATGGATAAATACAGGATAATAACTACAGGTCAGAATTCCATTTGATAGGGGAAGTAGGAATTAAGTTTTGAATTAGCAACATTGTGTTGTAGCTAATGAGTTTTAAAGTGGTAATGGACGAGGGCTGACACACTGTCAGTAAGGGCTGATGCTATGAGGTTAGGCATGGGGAAAAAAGATGTTCCTAATGTGGGCTTAGTCATAGCTCCTTGGCTTTGCTTTCTGGTCATGTCTGGCTGACCGGAGATCTTAAGCTCAGGTCGAGAGGTAGTGCTGGCATGTAGCCTAGAAGGGCTTATGAATCAATGTTGCATACTAGGCAGCTAGCACTGGGGAAGCAGTTTCTGTGATTCACACTGGTCTCAGATATCTAGTGTCTATCATCACAACTGGAGTAAAGGGAATGATGGGGCTAATGTTAGGCAAGGGGCTAATGTCCTAGTGAAAATGGAGATTTAGGAGTGGTGCTAAGAGGCCCAAGCATATTCCTCTCAGGCTGGGCTAGCAAAAGTTGCCATTTTATGCACATAGCCAACTTTTATAATTTTTTCAGTGAATCTAGAAGAAAGTGCCTAATGTTTTTCACTAGAAATATTGCTAGTTTGGACATGTGATTTTTCCTTCATAAAGCAGTCAGTTTTTATCTAAACTTAACCAGTTTTCACGGGTCAGTTGCAGAATCATGGGAGAAATTTCTGTGGTACTAAATAATTATTTATGACTTTTATTATTACATTTTTTACCAAGTTAAACCGTGTTACAAGAGGAGATGATATCTATTAACACAGAGCATTAGGGGCAGGTTTACACGGTGTAGTGTCAACCTGGGACAAAAGTTTGAGGGGTTTTTGGTTTTTTGTTTTTAATTCTCTGTGTGGGTACTGTGTTTCTGTATGATAGTGTTAGTGTTACTGTGCTGAATGGGTGATGAAGCACCCTCTTGCTTCCGCATGACAAGAACCATGGGCTCAGGAAGCAATTTTGAGAAAGAAGTTTGGATGTATACCCTCTTCCTATTCCTGGAATTGAGAGAAATAACATTATTTAAAAATCAGCAGCAGAAGAGTTCTCACCATAATCCTTTCTCACAATAAACAGTTATCTTATTTCATGAGTTAAATTTGCACCAATAAACAGACTATGAGTTCCCACAAGAACATGGCCAAGGCAGTCCTACACACTCTAAAAAATCATCTTAAAAATTATCTAAAAAATGCCCAGAATACAGGAATTATCAGGCCTGCAGTAGTGACTTCTGAGCTCTTCGTATGCATTCTGCAGTGTAAATTCCTTCTAGGAAAAAAACATGGTAGGCCCAAATTGTCTTTATCGAAAAAGACCCTGAGGCATTTAGGCATCCAGGAGTAGCCCAGATACTGCTCCATTCTAATCAGTACGAGACCTGTCAGGAGGGAGAAGTGATAAAGATGATTTCTTTAATGCCAGCTCTTTCTCGAAGTGAGTTAACTGAAGTATTGACAGTAGTCTGCATTGAAACTACGTACGGATCAAGTCTTTCAAATCCACTAGTAAAAATAGAGGCAGTTTGCAACCTTCCTTGAAATCTGCCTTAGCACTTAGAATATTTTCAATCTTTTTTCAAATGGATGAGATTAGCCCAATAAAGTTCTGCTTTTCCAGTTGCTACAAACACCAGCCTGTGCTTACTTTAAAATAATGATTCAGTAACCAGTACATGAATTCTATTTCTTAATAAATGCCCGCTCTTTGTTATGTTGTTATTTTATGGTTTCTGGTTTAATCACAGCTACAGTATTTCATCTACTTTGTGTCATGTTTGAAGCCAACAACAGATCTTGAAACAGAACTTTCAAAAAAGGTACTTAAGTGTCCCATCCCTACAGAAAGCCTCACTTTTGTTACTGAATAGCAGGTAGACTTAATGTATGCGTGGTTCAGTAAAAGAGAACGCAAGCAGAAGATGTCAAATCACAAGCAATCTTTATGGTAGCCCATAAAATTATGTTCTTTACTTCTATGATATGTTTCCAACTCTCTTTAAGTGCACACTTTGTTCCTGTATCAGATGAACAAAACTATAAATCATAATAATTCTCTTATACTACAGAAAATTGTCGCATAATTCTGCAACTGGCCCTGTGAAGAGTGGTCAAGTTTAGGCTGCAGCTACCCTTAAGTATTTTTAATTATTTAATTATTTTAATTGTTAATTAAGTATATTATGATTTCACACTTGGGAAACTGACATTTTATAGCCATTAAGCTTAAAAGTTGAATTGGCAATTAAATGGTGAAAGCAAATTCACAAATTATTTGTAAATAAATGACTTACTATTTTCTGTCTTTGCTTTTCCTTAAAACATATATTATGTGCAAATACACGGAAATAGTAGACACTTAAGACTCCAAATTATTCATGTTCTGGATTTAATGGACTCAAGAGACTTCAGAGATCAACAGTTAATCCAAACTACCCTGACAGATGTTTGTAACTGTTCATATGTAAGCCTTTTATGGCAGGGTTAGACTATTGCCTCCCCGTGCTTATGTACCCTGGGAAACCCTTAATCTATAAATTACTATGCCTTGGTTTGAAGTACCAAATGAGGAGAATTTTGGAGATCGTTTAGATTCTAGATGATTCAGCATGAGTCTGGGAAGTAGGGGACTTTCTTGTGGGTAAATAGATCTCTAAGTGTGAGAGACCTGTGCAAAACCTATTATTCCTATGAAGCACATGATGAAAAGCACAAGTTCAGAATTTCTGCTGACTAAGGTCTGAGACATCAGGGCTGTACATTTTGGGGTTCATAAATATTGCCAAGCATCTCACCATTACCTTACTGTACCCGTTTTATTTAATCTTCATATCAGACAGTAAAATATTGCATTATCACACACTTTAGATAGCAGCAAAAGATTTCCTGCTATGACACCCAGTTTAAAAGAATGCATGAATGTTTTTACATTAGTAGCAGCATAATTTGTGGCCTATTTCTCTATCATGTAAAAGACGTTCCTGATAGTTCTAGCACTGGGGGTGGGGTAGATCTTCATTTTTATCCAAAAAGGTCAAAGTTAATATTAACTGGGCAATGGTAATTCATGAAGCAGAGTGTGGAATGCAAAGTATTACAGTTTTTGGGTAAAATCTGTCTGCCTAAAAAAAAAAAATAAAAAAAAAATAAGTTCAGCTCCTGTAAACTCTTAGGTATTTCATGTTCCCTATTTCTAGTGTGGCACTTCTGATTGTTTTCACTCTTATGTGTCCTCCAAATATTCACCAAATATTGATTAATTCTGGCTTTTTATTTCAGAAAAAACAAACAACCCCCCAAAAATCAGCACTCTCTAAGGTTCACTTCTAATATGACATTTCTAACTCTAAGGATGTCCAGAATACTCCTAAGTATCTGTACTCTCAGAGTTTAGAAAAATTTGAAGGAGGAGAAAAAATACATTTCGCTGTATATAATATAATATTAT